>JAQQZT010000015.1:10527440-10545368 GCA_030068275.1 Clarias platycephalus | reverse complement strand
TTTGGATTTTTACAACATTATTGTTGAAATACACAGTCCTGAAAAAGGGGCGTTTCTTTTTTTGCTGAGTATATATGATATACAGTATATTTAGATTTCACAGTGGTGTCCAAATTAATAATTGCTAGCTAGCCTGATATCTTGTTCCGGACTAAATGATAAGGCTAAACATTGGTAGCCATTGTAATGTAATACAATATAATTAGCTAGGAAGCTAATTAAGCACTTTAATTCACACTAATAGAATTAGTTCCCAGGGAGGGGACAAGTGTGCAGTCAGAGTCCGTATTCATTCCTGATAAATTTTCCAATGTAGCACAAGAATAGAAATCTCCTCAAAAATTTACCAAGTCATTAGGCAGTGTATCGGCTGCGGTTTTCTGTACATCCATATGTACATCCATCTATTGTATAGTGCTGATCCTGTGTAGGTTTTGGGGGCTTGGAGCCCATCCCAAGGAACATGGGGCACAAGGCGGGGTACACCCTGGATGGAATTGTCAATTGTCATTTGAGAGTTCTAAATCGTTTGTATGATATACCATGAAATACATAAAAGAAAAACAACTGTTCATGCGATAGAATAAAAATATTTTTCTGCAATAAAAGAAAACTTACACTAAGAACAAAAATGTACAACTTAAAATCTGCTAAATAACTGTTACTTTCAGCAGGCCTGTAAAACTAATAGCATTGACGCAAAACTTGCTTGTTCTAAAAGCCTCGGCCACTGATTTGTTTAACCCTGATACATACTGTACTGTAGATACAGAGATGCCAGGCGTCTATAAATGGAAGTGTTGAACAGCTTATTTATTTATTTATTTATTTATTTATTTATAAGGCATGGGCAGATCAGTGCCCTGGTTCACATTCTGTAGTTTTAATCTAGTGATCAGAAGATTGTGAATTCAAATCTCAGGTCTGACAGACAACCAGTGAGGGGCTCATCTAGAAATATGAAAGTCATATCATTGCACTTTACCCAGGGTGTGTTGAGATCTGACACTTATTTCCGTGAGTGCTAACACATGCATTCAATGAGATGTGCAGCCTAGCTTTCCAAAGCTCATGCAACAGGGCGGGTACAAAGTTTACTACCCTGTTCTGTATCCACGAGCTTACAGACACTCATGATCGGCTAGCTCTCATTGACAGAGGAGAGAGGAATCCCCTTATAAACACGCGGAAAGCAGGAGCACTTACCACTGGTCATAAAAGGCATTGGCAGCACTGGGATTGAGTTTCTGAGGAGCATTTTCAATAATCATTTCTGAGTGAGAATAAATATGAATGTAGGACATCTAACACACTGTATTAAGATCGGGGATTAGAGGTGAATACTGTACAACATGCCTCTTACTTGCTTTTGGGATTGCTTATTAATCCGGTGTTATCCGTACTGTATAAATCCAGCTCGACCTCGCTCCCGTGGACTGAATATTGATTGCCGTGGCTTGTTTTGCCTTAAAAAGGTCAGGAAGGGGTACATGGGCTTTTTCCACTCTCGGAGCTCACTCTTGGGCAGGGCATCATTTGCAAGCCAAAAAAATCCCTTTGTGTAGCTTACTGACCTACGCTTCCATTTGTTTTTACGCAGGTCACCGTAAAAGTTTGAACTCGAAAGGGTGAAGAAGCAACCTGCTCTAACGTATGCTACATGTAAATATATAGATATGAGAATAATGTTTGTTTCAGTGAGATAACACACTCATCACTACTGCATTGTTTCCAAGGTTTCCTGTTTATCCTAAAAGCACAGGTTAAACCTTAGAGGAGAAAATATATGGATGTAGTAGACATAAACAGACATAGCCTTGTGGGTGTCTGAAAGGCAGACAGAGACGCACGTATATTAAGAAACGGAGTTGTTTAGGAGCGAGATTTATTTTCATTACTGATTCCAGTTACCTAAGCAACAGTCGCTGATAGGGAGGGACGTTTAATTATGGCAGAGCGTAATTAAATGCAAAGTACGGCTGCATCAAACAGCTTGGATGGGCAGCGCTCAGTCTCTCGGCAGCATTCTGAGAGAGAGAGAGAGAGAGAGAGAGCAAGGGAGGCAGGAGGAGGAGCTAGCAGTGGAGTGGAAGAAAGGAGAGAGGGGGGGGGGTGTAGTGAAGGGAGGATGAGCACAGAGCCGCTAGCAGGTGTGTGGCAGAGTTGAAAGCAGCACCAGAGATTGCACTGCCTTGACTGGGGAAAGACACAACGACTGCAACTGCTGCCACACGGTGAGTAACTTCTTCACCTCATCTGCTGAGCTTTAATATGAGGTGCACTGCGATGATGCGATGTGGTTAGATGGTGTTACTGTATGTTGTTTGGGTGAGATTGTGAAATTCAGTTTCAGGGTAACGAAGCTTAAAGACAAGCAATGGTCGAGGTTGTTACAAAGCTTGTTCTTCAGCTTCATTATCTGGTACTGACAGCTGTTGCAGGGTTTAATGCAGTACAGATCACACGCATGAGTCTGGAGCACGATGTGTAACTAGATAGCTCTCACACTCCTAACCCTATGTGGCACCCAGTGACCTTGCACGCTTCAGTTTAATTCAATATTTTTTATACAGTCAACACTGACATTGCTTTTACACACAACCACAGACACACACACATCCCTATATAGAAGGAGGCTGGCAGATTTTCCATAGCAGCAGTATTACTCGTATCCAGTGGGACAGACAGATCGGTGAGCAATAACAAGGGTCTGTTCACGCCTCATTATCTGTAATTAAGTGCTCAGATAATGACGTGCTATATCGGAGTTTCTGTCAGACTTAGACTCAGAGAAGTGTTTAAGTGTTATTTTAGGACTTTCAGACGCCCCGAGGTGCAGCTCCCAACCTTCTATACCTTCTAACTCCAGATTTGCAGTCTGTATCACGCTCACTTCCAGACAAATTTGGTTGAAAAAAAAAAAAAAAAAAAGATCATGAGCGAGGGGTGCATCGCATTTGAAATGTGACTCACTGTGTCTGTCTCATTCTCATTCTGCTGTGGAGAGCTTTTAATATCTCATTTGCTCTCAGTTGAAGTCTCTTGCGGAAAGCTGAGTTCGCCTGCTCGGAGGAAAATGAGAGAAAGCGCGTGGGAGCGATTTATTTATTTGGATCTGCAATCGAAAAAGAACAGAGAGTATCCTAGCGGGTCTTGCACTCTCTTAGCAAGGTAATTTGCTGTCAGAACTCATTTAACTGAAATATTATAGATGAAGAAAAGAAGCAACAGTCCAACAGGCTGCTGTCAGTCTAACGGCGTCCCTCAGGCATGCATCTCAGTCTCACTTCCATAATGCATACTTATCGTGTGACGAAATGAGAGGTTCACATTGCAGGTCTAGAGTATATTTCTTAAATTTGTGTGGTCATCATGCATGAAAAGATCCAGTCAGATCACACAAGCACACAAGTGCTGTTTATACTCTTTAATGTGATCTTGATTAAAACGTCAAATCTGTGACAGTGTTATTATTGTACGTCCTTGTGGTCTCTGTGTGGTAATTGCACTATAATTACGACGTACAGAATATTTCCTGTTTCTTTTAAGTCAACAGCTGAACCATCATCTCCAGAATCGACTCCTCCGTGTTCTATTAATATGATTGTACATTTGGTCAGTCAAACCACTTGATAAAAATAAAGCAGGCTTTTGTTCTCTTAATATACACTGCACTTAAGGAACAGCACTGAGTCGCATACGGGTGTGCCACTTACAGTACAAGTTGTGAATTCTAGCTAAGGGTCTTTTGGACTCCCAAGAGGAAGGGAATATCAGGATTATTTAGTCAGGTCCTAATTAAATTGGTGTAGATTAGTAGTTTTTGATTAGCAGAGCTCTGATTATTGGCTCGCCTGCTGAAAAGGATTTATTGGGTCAAAAATTTAAATAAAAAAACAGAAAGCTGCTTGATTGTTCTTCGGTTCGTTATGAGTTTTATTATTGACTATACCATACGTTTTTATTAACTATAAATAAAAACTCATTCGTACATGTTACATATTTAAGAATGGTGTTATTTTTAGAAAACACTTCATCTGATATTAATGCCAGTTTAGAAAAAGTGCATTAATCATTCAAGAGCATTTCGAATTTTATTGGCAGAGGATGCTGACATGTTCACCACAAGGGAATTTGTCATTTAGTAACACCTGTTTACTGCCTGGAGCAGTCATAATATATGCACGCCTTCAATTAGGGAGGCATGACAGACTGGGAGGCCTGATCCCCGCACAGTTTCCACGTTTCTTTGGCTGTGCTTATAGATGCTGCTGTACACTGTTGATTGTGATAATACCAGTGAAACGTGTGTTTAATCAATGTTACACGCTTTTTCTGAGTGAAGCCTGTTGTCTATGGAGCGCAGAAGCTTAAAACTTTTGAATATGAGTTTTTAACGTTTTTTTTTATTTTATTGAAATTGAAAGGGTCAGTGTTTAGAAATCTCCAAAAATAGGTGATATAAATGTAACATTACAGAACATGCTGTATAAAACAAACAGTACAACAATTTATGCAATTGATCCTAATTCCTCTAATCCATTTTAACTTCAAGCAACACTAATCCTCAATGCAATTGGACACCGCTCTAAATTGCATCTGCTTCTTTTACATGAGAATCCCGGATGCTTTACCTTTGGCCGAATTTGCATGCATTGCGCATTCTTGTGATTTGAATTACTGCAATTTGTGTGTTTTGGGCTCCGATTTTTTTCTCATACGCTGCAGAAAACAGACAAACATCCAAGATGATTTTAATGGCACATGTACCGTCTGTAAAATCAAATATACTGTACAAAAAGTCTCCAAAACCTTGATTTCCATGCTTTGATTTTATTCTGCATATCATAATATCATCATAAGACCATAATCAAATCATAATCATTCTAATTAAGAAACCCTGGAGTCACATTATGAGCAACAGCAAAGAAATAAAGGATAGAGTTAAGAATTCAGTCTGAATCCCACAGGGAGAAGAGCAGCTGATGCTGTTCTCCAGTAATTACCTTTTCAGTGGCCTGTGTGTAACAAAGACACTTTCTCCCTTCCCATTGCAGGGTGTTATACTGTAGGCTGGACAAAAGCAGCCGTGGAAAATCAGTTAATGCAAAATCTTGGTAGCCTAATGGGAATTTCCTACATGTCAAAGCAGGCTGAACAGCAAGGAGCTGCTAAACCCTCTTCCTATTAGAGTAATCTCAAGTATGCCTTCAGTTACAGCACTAAATGATGATAAATAACCTTCCTCAAGAGGCGTTTGACAGATGATACTCTTTCGTCAATAACCTAGTGAACCAGTATAAGAATGCATTTGTTGATAGAACTATTGGAGTATTTCTTTACGTCACTTCGAACAAGGGCGTCTGCCTGATGTCGTAAATGTAAATGTTAATGTAAATGTGATACATCTGGGATTGACTTTATTTTCCTTTAGAATACACTGAGAGTTACCAACCAAACCACAACCAAGATGCATTTATTTCATCGCTGGTTATGGAGATGATGATCAGTAACTGAGAATACATTTGGCAGGCTCTTTCCTACGATTAAGACCCATGAAGCAAAAAAGCAATTTGAAGGGTTTGTTTTGGCTCCTGCCTGAAGTTCACTCAAGGTCCATGCCTCATTCTGTCTGTCTGTTTTAGCTCAATGTGCCTTACAGATTTTATCCAAGTGCTTTCGTTTAAAACAGTATATTACAATTATCCTCTAAAATGCATGCTTTTAAAACGCCGGCCATGAAAGCAGAAAGATGGCATTATTTAAGCGAGACCCATTTATGTGAATCATGAGGAAATTTGAAAGTTAATGAAACCTGCATCGCTTTGTATTCTGCTTGGTTTTTCCACTGCTGTATATGATAATGACGGTTCAGGAGAGTATAACACAACGGAAGCACACTGGAGAGTAACCGCATTTCACTCAAAAAATGCCTGATCAATGGATTTGGCAGGCAGGGAAGGTATAATGAAACCTGTGAAGGAAGTTCACACACCGCCCCCAACCCCCCCAGTCACGACCTGATCCCCAGAGATAGCTTTCTAAGGTTTGTTTCCAAGCTGGATTTCAGTGCAGCAGATCTTAGGAAAGAGGATCAGATAACATTAATACTTGCAAGTGGTGGGGGATAGCGCTTTAAATTGCTTTAAAAGTTTGTCATTTTTCGGTTGTTTCTGGTTAAAAATGGATATAAAATCCAATCATAGGGTTGTTTGAGGATCCACAGTGACAGTGGTACAAGTCCTCTATGACTATATTTCACAGTAGACAAAACAAACGCCAGATTTCTGTAGAAAGAATTAAATTAAATTAAATTTTGTTTGTATAGCACTTGTAATAATGGACATTGTTACAAAGCAGATTCACCAAATTATATAAACCGCAGATATAACTTTTATATTTTAAGTTTAATCACAATGATGCAATGCAAGCCGGGGGCGACAGTAGCAAAAAAAAAAAAAAGATCTCCCTAAAATAACATGAGGAAGAAACCTTGAGAGGAATTAGACTCAAAAGGGAACTTACCCTTATTTGGGGAGAAACTTGATTGTAAAAAAAATCTCTTATATGATTGCATAACCAGGAACTCAATTATTGTTTTATCAAGTCAATTTTGTCAAGTCGATTTATTAAACGATCACTGACTGAGACTTGGATTTCTGAGACATCGTAGCCAAACTGTTTGTATCATTTGTAGTCCCGAGCCATCTTCATCTTCTACATCATACTGTATATTTTGTCTGTTCGTATGAAGGCCATCCTCAGCAGCAGTATGTAAGATATACACATACTGTACTGTACGCGCTATTAAAGTAATTCGTTACTAACCCAGATGCAGCAAAGTAAACTCGGTGGTTCTCCACAAGTGAATCCAGGTCAGGATTGCATCATGATGTAAACTGTCCGACATAATAAGATCTCAGAGAACTAATTTGCTTGTGCAATCTGATCAATTGTGCATGTGATTTATGAATAATACTTGTGCAATGTCACAGACAGGGAGAGAATGAAATATTTTTAACTTGATAAAGGAGTAAAACTCAAACGTGTAATGGAGAAATCACTCAGCTCATAAGTGCAGCTCATATTATTAAAATGCAGCTTATTTTCATTAAAAGCTGTTTTATAAAATATTAATTTTTCAATTTCAATTTAGTTTTATTTGTATTTAGCTTTTAACAGTGGTCATTGTCACAAAGCAGCTTACAGAATCGATATACTGTAAATGATAAATGAAAATTCTTCCACAAGCCTTCTTGATTTGGAGATGATATTGATGAATATTCAGTGATTATTAAATGTAAAGCCGGCCGTAATATTGGGTCATAATTTCTATGAGTATTCTAATTATTTCCATTTATTCATTTATGAAATAAAGGTGTTTACTCAAATGTATTGTACGTTTTCTTATTATACTCAAAGTCAGACTTTTTCGTGAATGCATGTACTGTATAAAACTGATTGACATTTACAGACGATTTCAAGACCAAACCTTTTAAAGAATCTGTAAATGACACGGAGGGCACTGCAGAAGTCCCGTGAACGTTCTGCGAGTCGTCCCCGATTTGTAAAAGAGTATCCTTCTGTGGGAATTTCGCACACGATTATTCACCAACACCACTTGCACATTACAGGAGTTAAAAGTCCCGGTTTGACTTGAACGCCCTCGTATAAACACAAACACAATAACTTCAGTTACTAATAAATTGCATCTTCATTACGGCAAACACACGCACAAAAAAATGTATTATATTACGTATGTAAAAACAAAAACAAACAATAATCTGTAATACCTACAGTATTAGTAAATCAGGTTGTAAAATCAGCTCTTAGAAGGAAAGTGCTTCTTCATCAAGGTTCAAGAGCTCTCATGAGATCTGAGACAGAATTTAACTCTTTTTGTACTATGTTTTATACAATACTGACTCTGCAGTGTTCGTTTGTTGCTTTCCATACCACATAATGTATTGAGTCAAGTTAAAGTTCTGCATTTGATTCCAGGTCTCTATTGAGATGAATAGTATATATTTGCATTCAACATATATTGCCTCGAGCAGTGTTTTTGCAGCTTGATGTGGAAAAGGCTTGATCCCTGAGAGAGGACATTGAAAGGGCTTTAGGTTCCTGTTGACTTACAGGAATATCTTTGTCTGTATGTCTTTCAGCCTGAGGATCACACACCAGTTGTTTTCTGATGGGAAATTGAAGGTCATACTTCAGCAGCTCACTCACATTGCCCCTGAATCATATTTAGCCTACGCTGTAACACAACCTGTTTTATTTCAGTTTGAGAATAATGTAAAACCTCATTATGACCAGACGTAAGCTAAATAAATAAATAAAAGTCAGAAGTTCAATGAATTTAATTACTCAACTCTCCCTTGGAGCAGATACTGCTCATACTCATCTTTCCCGTGTAAAGAACTCGTAAAGAACCAGGAATCTGCTAATGAAAGTGCAAAGACTGCTGGGAGGGGCTTCGTACACAGCTGCATGGAGTAATACAAATGTCAAGCCCCAGGGTGCCACATTGATAAAGCTCCCCTCCGTGACCTCAAAGTCTTTGTGTTTATGTGTGTATGTACTATGTGTGTGTTTGAGCGTGAGAGGTGATGCAGCACTAACCAGCTCTGCATCTGTCTCTCTGTGTCTGCAGGAAACAGGATGGAGGTGAGCCACGTATCTCTAGCACACTAGACGCCACATTGCTCCAGGCTCCGCTGCCCTACACTGCCCCTGCATTCCAAAAGGTACTTCTCAAGCTCTGTACTTCTCTAACACACACACACATTGCTGCCTTTAACACTAAGCCTTAAATCCTCACTGATACTTTCCTTTGCTCTGTATTTTTTTCCCTCTTATACTTCAATCTGTTGCCTGCAACATTACCAAAACTCTTCATACAGATGGCTTGGCTTTTGAGAGCACCCTTTTCCATGGCATTTATTGTATACATGTTGCTAGCATGGTACTAATGGCTTACACGAATGATACGAGAGAGAGAGTTAATCGTGTGCTTTGTGATAACTTACACAGTGTGATAAAAAAAAAAAACACACACACACACATCTGTCCCATATTTTTTCCAGAAATCCGGTTCCTCAGTCAAACCATTCGCTCCTGGAAACAAACATGTAATTGTTAAAATAATGCACATTATAAAGCTTCTTTTTCTCATATAAACCACTTGCCAATTCGCTCAGGGCTCCAGGGATCCGGCTGTGTTATAAAACACATTTCCTGCTCACTAACTCAATTCCCTGCCAGAAATCCACTAATTATTTTTTTTTGTATACAGTGCATTGTATGTGTGTTTATATAATAGGTATAAAAGGGTCCTTAGACAAGATGTAGGACAAAAAATCAAAAGCTCGTTCTACATTGGAGCGCAAAAGTTTGCATGGCCTCATGGATTTTTGGGTGAAAGAAAGAAAATAAAGCTTTTTCCCCTCCTTATAAATAAACAGAAAAATTAAGATGGGGGTGTAAAGGAGGATGCAAAACTGATTTGTAGTTTAACATTCACAATTTAGTTACTTTTGGTAATGAAAGTACGTACATCTGTAAAATCTAACACACTTAGGCGCTCAGACGTGAATTGGTAAGATTCCCAAATAATGCAAGCTAATTTGCATGTGCAATGGGACATAAAATTTTTTGGGGGGGGACTAGTTGTTTTTGATAGTTATGGTGAGTTCAGATTTTAAATTAAGATCCAAGCATATGAAATGTAGTGAGCAGTGAGCTCTTTTGAGAAAGTGTCTATAATGCACTTTTTAGCACTTTTGTCTGTTTTCAATAAGGTAGTCAATAAAACCTTTCCACCAACTGTATTTAAGTGTCGTTGGAAATGCATGTGCAAACATGATGTGAACACCTAATAACAAACCATTGTTTATAAATCTTAGTACTAAGGCACATTTTTGATAAGCACTCTCGTTATTCAATCTTAATGAATAGTATAATTTAGTTTCAACTGGATTTTCAGGTTCTGAATGTGTGGAGTCCTGCTTTATTTTGTACTTTTAGGTAAACATGCCCAAATTGCATATGTATAAGAGCAAACATGTTAAAGCAGACCAGACCAGACAAACCTTCATTAAATTAAGGCCTTTATGCCTTGTTGGGATATGTTCATTCCCTCCCTCTTTGTCGTTTTATCCTAAGGGTGTGCAAACTTTTGGAACTTTTATACTTCAGCCATAGGTGTAGACATTTCATACAGTCTTGTTCACTGGCTGTATTTTGACATAGTGATGCAGAGGGCAGCGCCACTGTCAGTCAGTCCCTGGTTTGATCTAGAGATCAACTGTCTATATGAGGTATCTCCCCAAACTCCCAAAACCATGAAGAGGGGTGGATTGACTTATTCAAAATGCCCTGAGGTGTAAGTCAATGTGTGTGTGTCTACTGTAGCTAACTACTGTTCCATTAAGTTTGTGTACTTGCCTCATTCCAAGTGTACCTGTCTCATGACTGAGCAGGATGAAGAGATTACTAAAGATGAAGGAAGTTGTCTAAGACGGCCTATTCAACCCCAAAACAAAACATAAACACAAGGACAATAATCTAATACTGATCTGAGCACGTTAACATTGTCATCTGTTCCTTGTAATTCGGTCTTTTTACATTTCTAAATGCTTCCAATGCACATAATCACAAGAAAACCCCCAGATCATCTAACATACTGTACTGTATATTTTGGTCTCATTTGCTCACAGGTTTTTATCAGGCCAAAGCAAAAAGTTTTATTCAGTGAGTCAACATTGGAGCATGATATAGTCATTGACTGTGAGGCTCATTTAATCCTAACCTCAGATTCTTCAGATGTCTCACTATGGCAAACCATGCTGTTACCATCTAGGATGTTGCTTGCACGCCGCCTGTTCACCCAACCGGCAGGCAAAAACCATGGGTGTGGCTGATCATTTGCAATTCCAGTCAAATGGCCTCTACTGTGAAAAAGGCAGTTCTACACTGCGTTGAGTGACTAAAACAGTCAGATTCTCAATCAATAATTAGAATTTAGCTTTGTAAGACTATACAGAACAGGATAATAAGTCATGTATTATGTCTGAAGTAAAGAGATTGAAGTTTATTTATATATACTGTATATACTGTATATACTGTATATATATATATACATATATATGTGTGTATATATACACAGTATGTACTGTAATTTGATATACAGTATGTGTGTAAGCCTGAAAATTAACAGGAGAGAATATTGGAATATTGATGGTGCCAGTTAGCTTTTAAGCAATAAACCATTTGCTTTAAGGAGCTATAAATCCCTCGTTCTGTAAAATATCGACAGTGGTTTACTCTGTTGAACTACTGAATTAAGTGCTTTGTGTTTATTTTTACCTTGCTCTGCATTCTACATCATATCACTCTGCGAAACAGAATCAGCCATGCATCAGGTTGTAATTTGAGTCAGTCGCTTTAAAGTAAGATACATATGGACAGCTGCTACTAATCTCTTGAAAAAAAGACTATTTGCTTTCTGTTTTCCTTTCTCTGCGGGCTGTATGGCTGTGATGCCAATCTCTGAGCTCCTGTTGTTCATCACTAGAAAGGAATTTCTCACTTATTCATCCCCACCTGCTCTGGAAAGATAGCACGAATTGCTAGACTGGCACAGTCAGGGCCAGTTTGCTAACAGCAGGACATGGAGAACAATAATGTCTGATATCAATAAGCAAGCAGAGCGCGTAGGCAGTAAACACATTAATTAATGGCAAGAGAGCTCAAACCAGGGCCTGGTGCCCATGGGCTTGTCTGTGGCTTGGAGGTGAAACGGAGTTTAATTCACAGTTTTCAGCCTGAGCTCTCAGGCCTTCACTCCACCAGACACTTTAGCCATGATGAGGATAGAGGAGGTCCAAAGGACAGTGCTGTGGTATTGCTGATTTAATTAGTGCTGAGTCAAAGAAAGCCATGGAGGAGAGAGAGAGAGAGAGAGAGTGAAAATGAGAAAGAGAGAAAGATTTAATATCACAGAGGGAGGCGATAATCTAAGAAAAAGACACGAAAAAAAAAAAAGAAACACGAAGAGCACTTGTGCAAACAGCGACAAATACAAAACACAATGCAGTACCCTGCAACAATGTACAGTAGCGCCAACCAGAGCTGAATTGAGGTAGTGCAAATAAACTGTCTATAAGATGGTGAATGCAGTAACTTTTCTTGCAGCAAAGAAAAAAAAAAAAAACGTTTGCACTTATGACTTTTACTGTATGACTGAAAACCCCAACAGTTTTGAGTGAAGGATGTTGCCCAGTATGTGATTTGTTTTGTCTTTGTTCATTCAAAAATGACCTTTCACAAATGATGCAAATGAAATATCCCATAAAGTCATGAATATGGGATCAAGTACAATCTTTACACGTTATTGTTACACAAGTTTTTTTTAGACTGGCTTAATTGATATTCTGTTTTATACCCTTATATCCAATCCTGGAGCACCAATATTTATCAGCTCAGCAGTTTTTGATGTTATGACAGACCGCTAGATTTTTATCTCAATTTTGTTTCAAAGGCAACAAGACTACCTATCATAAATGTGAAATCTGTAATTGATTTCTTATTATGCATCGAATTTTGGTCTTATGACATAAAACATGCATGCACAAGTGAGAATAATTGGTGTCATACATCCATGTTGGAATTTCTCCACTTTTAATGTAAATTGGACAATATTGTACATAGTAAACTTTCACACTTGTCACTTGTTCTAACAACATAACCGTCAGTAGATTATAGACTTTGCTACGGCAGGATGATAATAATGACATTAATTCAAGAGTCTATTGCACTTGAC
Source organism: Clarias platycephalus (assembly GCA_030068275.1). NCBI lineage: Eukaryota > Metazoa > Chordata > Actinopteri > Siluriformes > Clariidae > Clarias > Clarias platycephalus. The sequence continues at coordinate 10,532,542 of JAQQZT010000015.1, read as the reverse complement.
TGTAGTATGCTTCAGTACTATCTACTGAATACTAAAACCACACAGAAAACCTGAAGCTATCCCAAAACAAATGTGTGTATTGGAAAAGAGAGACACGTTTCCCTTTTTTTCTCAGCCTTTGCATGAGAAACAAGGTCATGCAAAGACTAAGAAAAACACAGGCGTTTCTGATGTACAATCCGTAATCCACCTTTCCATTTTACAATATTCAATATAGTTCTCTCTGTGCTCAAAACAGGTGCTCTCTGTGCTCACAAATTAGTTCTAGCCTATCTGGTTGAAGATTTGGCTTTGTGACATTGGTGTTCAGCTTCTGGCGGGTCATCTTAGACCAAAGACCCAACAGAAAACAGTTGGACAATAGTGAAAAGGCAGTAAAAGTCAAGAAACCATCTTCTGTACATGGTTTTCAGGAAGCAATCAATCATGTAAGGATTAAGCGATTGCCTTGCCGGATCCAGCATGTTTTGAATGATAAAGGACTTCATACTAAATATTGATTGTTGTAACACATTATAATCCTGATTTTATATATATATTATTTTTACGAATATGAGAATTTCATTAAAAATAATTATTTTAACTTTTGTATCAATACTTTTGTCCACCACTGTAGATTTAATTCCATTTATTGTCTTTAAAGATTCTGGAGAACCATATATTTAAACTAATCCAGTTTGCCATTTCTGTCATTAACTGTCCTATCCTCTGCTCCACATCTGTCCACGGACCAAAATAATTCCTGCCACAGTGGACCTTTGTTCAGATTTAGGACCAATAGGTGCAGTAATAACGCTATGGATCTAAGTGAGGCAGGAAGCATGCTGCCCCATGTTTGCACAACATCTAGATACAGTAGGCAACCAAATCAGTGAAACATCTGCTTTCATCTGTCAAAGAGCAAAAGTTTTTAAATCATTGTTCATTCAAAAGACGTAGTTAGTAGTTGAAGGGATTTAAAATAGAGCTTATATAAAGTGTGAATGAGGTTTTTAAAGATTAATATTTGCTTTCACTGTCAACAAGTATCCAATAAATATAACTTTTATAAAAACTAGGAGTCTGAGGTCAGTCTGAGCCTCAAGGGACCACAACATGAACAACAAAAAAAACTCTCCTTTTTATTAGTTTAACTTTGTGTGGTGTTGAATACATCAGCCATCTTTTTAATCATATAAACATATTTAATTCTTTGCTCTCTATTCCCATGAACTTTAAAGGGCATTACTCAGTTGCGATTGTGCATGACTAAGGAATTACATCATTCTCTTGGCTTTAAGTGATGCCATTTATCAGAGCATGTCTCACAGGACTACCTTTATCTAGCTAAATACAAACAGTCATATACATTTATTATTTCAAACGACATTCACAGCTATCCTGTATGCTGATCCGTACTGCTGATATGATCTGACTATACACTGATGAACCGTAACCACATACAGTACAGTATTAGTACAGCAGCAGTCGACTAGCCTCTGGCACAGTAGTACTCATTATTTCTAATAAAGACTTATATACTGTAGGTATAACATAGTTGATTCAGTGTTATACAGGAGACAAAACAATAGATATTGATTTGCAGGAGACGTGAGACAAAAGGACTAACACAGCAATGAGCATGACACATTAAGCTAAGGAGCAGGACCTGTGATGTATTCTAGCACTTTACATGTGATCCAGAAGGCTTAACATTGCATCTTTAAGACAGCTAATTTCAAGAGGTTTTGCTGTGGCCTAAAGACTTTACCCAGACTCCTCATGGTCACTTGGTAATTTCATAATACCATGAATTGTATGTTTTTTTTTTCCTCTTTAGATGAGAGACTCTTAAACTTGGGGTCAGATCCTCACCTGTAATTGACTCAAAAACAGAGTATTAAATTTTATATTTTAATGTACAGTAGCTTTATATATATATATATATTTTTTTTTATTTAGACTTCCATAGAATTTCATAATAAATAAAACTGCCTGATTACTATTTCTATCTACAGTATTACCATTTCTATTCTAGTTTCTAACACTATAAAATATAACCCTTACCATTTCCACATTTTGATCATATACAGAAACTACTGAATATTATTAGTAGAGAGGTCATGTGCTGACTTGAGACATGCATAACTTTTTTTTTTTTCTTGGAATATAGTGATGTAAACAAAATCAGCGGGATCTCAACCCACACTTACATTCTTGGTGTTCATGATAATTAAAATGCCCACTTACTGTAGTTGATAAGAATTCCTATCAACAGTTCTTCTGTTCTTTCTGATTAAGATAGTTTCGTATCATGATTCTCCATCTAGGAAGAGATTAGACAGTCTTGCATTTTCTGTGAGATTTTGAGGTGAATGGAAGAAAAAAAAATAATGTTGTTGTCACGAGTATAGCACTGATAGGTGAAGTCATGAGATTAGAACACTAAGCACTGTGATTCAGTATATCCTAAAAAAAGAGTGGGCAAAGAACTGATCCCTGGGGGACTCCCATAATAAGGCATTGATGTAATGAGGCTTCTTCAATTAACAGTACATACTGTAGATATGATGATATGATGGAAACTGTATCATGTCTAAGCCATACTAGTTTAAGTTGAAAAAAAAACAACATTTCTTTAAAAAAAAAAAAAAAAGGAGGTGTAAATAATGGGCTGACAAGATGTATAGCTTATGTAAGATTTTAAGAGATTCTATGGTGTTTCAAAATAATCCAGGTACTTTAGTGTCTGCAATCATAGCACAGTATATGAGAGCTTTTCACCTACAGATTTGTGATTCATGCATCTTCATGGTTTGGTTCTCTGACACACCAGCTTTAAATATCCTAAACTATTTATTGATTTTCCCTTTTGCACTTTTTCTATTTTATGCACTACTCAATATAGTCAGTAAAGTAAGGAATGGGCTGTATACACCACAAATGGCTATGTGTACAGAAAGATGGCTCTGTGCTATCAATTAACACTGGATTAGATGGCAGTAGTGTACAGTGATGAGCCTGATATTGAGATGCACCCAGTCGTCACTGTTTGTCCAGTGCAATAATGAGTGTCTGTGTGTACTTTCCAACCATATCTACAATACAGGATACTCTCCTACTAACATCCTTTTATGAGTTGATTGCAGTTCCTTGTTTCCACGGAACTAGATGACCCATGATAGACATCAACATTATGTTTATTATGGTCTCGTTAAAAAGAAATGTTCAGCTGCAGGTGGAGCGCCATCTCATTGTGGAAAGTCAATAAGCAGACACTGTGTTCTGTTCTGCTCTGTCGTTGTTCCATGTTAGTGTGCTTTTTCCCTCTGCATTTTATTTGCATTTCAGTTTGAAAAGCAAAAAAATGGATTAGTTTGGGTGGTGCAGGCACGGCAGGGAAGGGAGCTGCAGTGGTAAATAATTTTTAGTGTTTCTTTTTTTCTTTTTAGGCAGTGTGTCAACCTCATTGCCAATGGATTTTTTATATTGTGCCTATAAGATTGAAGTCATTAAAACAGATTTTTTTATCACCCACAAATTTCATGTCAACAGACTATAGATTTGCCAAGTTAGTTAGGAAGGACGTCTACTTTATGGATGACACAAGCAATTTTTCCAAAAATTGTTTCCACATTGATTATTTCACTTATAATTAAGACGTATAATTTCACTTAGAATGTCACAATTTCAACAGGTCAGACGTTTACATACACTCAGTTGACTGTGTCCTTAAACAGCTTGGAAAAAGATAGTCTGATAGTCATTTGGAGGTGTAACTGTGGATGTATTTTAAGGTCTACCTTCAATTCTAGTGTCTCTTTGTTTCGCATCATTTTAAAATCAAATCAGCCAAGACTTGTATGTATAATGGCTTTGCAAGTATAAACACCATGGGACCATGTAGCCATCGTACCACAAAGAATAAGAAACGTGTACTTTGGTACAAATAGTACAAATTATTCCCAGAACAACTGCAAAAGATTTGTGAAGACACTGGAGGAAACGGGTACATACTGTACAGTACATAAGTAATTCTGATGAAACAAAAATCTAACTGTTTGCCCATAATGATCATTGTTGTTTAAGGAGGATGTCAGCTTTAATGCAGGAGGGACTGGTGTTCTTCACAAAGTAGATGGTGTCATGTGGAAGGAAGATTGTGTGGATAAATTGAAGCAACATCTCAAGACATCAGAGAGGAAATTAAAGCTTGATCACAAACAGGTCTTACAAATAGACAGTGACCCCAAGCATAATTCCAAAGTTGTGGCAAAATGGCTTAAAGATAATAAAGTCAAAGTATTGGAGTGGCCCTGGCAACAATCCAATAGAAAATTTGTGGGCAGCACTGAAAACATGTGGTCGAGCAAGGAGGCCTACACACCTGACTCACGTCCACCAGTTCTGTCAGGAGGAATGGGCTATAAATTCAGCAACTTATTGTAAGAAGCTTGTGGAAAGGTACCCAAAATAGTTGACATACAGTACGGTAAACAATTTAAAATCAATATTACTAACTAAGTGTACTGACCCACTGCGAACATGAAGAAAGAAATTAAAACTGAAATTTTTTTTAAATTTTTTTTGTTAAAATGTTATTTTAACATTTGATATTCTTAAAATAAAGTTGTGATCCTAACTGACCTGAGACAGGGAATATTTACTAGGATTAAATGTATTGTGAAAAACAGTTTAAAAGTATTTGGCTAAGGTGTATGTAAACTTCCGACTTCTCAACTGTTCTATGTAACTTACTTAACTAAGCAACATAATAGGTAGGCATACTGTAGTTATTGTACAGGTTCACAGCTAACATTTTTTTCTAACATTAGTTAAGTAAATATAGATAGGTGATTGGTGATTAAATAAAACTAGTGACTCAGTCATACCTTGGAGGCATTTTGCTGGCATGTCATCTTGTGCCTATATTAGGACGGAGCCACTGCAGAACAATGCAAAGTTATTTTGACTGATCACCTACATGTTACAGAGAAATAAACAAATGTACGATTACCCTTACTGGTCAATGCCTAGTAAGGTATCTATATATATACACTACCGTTCAAAAGTTTGGGGTCACTTGCAAATTTCTTTGTTTTTGTTTAGTGATTTATTTTCTA
>JAQQZT010000015.1:10491483-10502558 GCA_030068275.1 Clarias platycephalus | reverse complement strand
TGTATGTATGTATGTATGTATGTATGTATGTATGTATGTATGTATGTATGTATGTATGTATGTATGTATGTACATATATGTCTGCAGTGTCTTGCCTCTAACTGTGTCTGCTGTGTGTCCTCCTTTTCCTCAGCACTGCTCTCTTGTCCCTCACAGGCCTCCGTATCCAACCATGGCTCCTCAGGCTCCTCATCTGGCTGCCGTGTTGTTTCCATAATAACCCTTTTAACTGTAAAATTATTATGCCCGACAACTGCCTTATGTGGTTTTATAACAACCTGCTGCATGACAGCTCATGGTCTCTTCCCTCTCCCCCTCTCCCCCTCTCTTTCTTTGTGTCTCTTCTGTTTGTGTGGCCCCTCTGCAGTCATTGCTTGTCCCAGGCAAAAGTCCCAGTAAATACGGACGCCGCGGCAGTGCCATAGGGATAGGAACGATAGAAGAGGTTCATGTAAAACTCTCAATCCTTTTTCACCATCTTGCGCTTCCACTGCATGACCTCTCATTAACTACACACACACTACCACAGCACTGTATAGGCAGACATTAGAGTATGTACAGTAGAAGGATAATCACTGCCTTTATCTTTTTAAAAGGTTCCCATTGTTTAAAAGGGTTTTTTGTTGTTGTTGTTGATGTTGTTGTTTTTATCTGCTTTTAATTTTCAGAATCCACAGAAATCTGGTTATACAAATTTGTCTTAGCAGTTTCACAAACCCTTATGAAAGCTTTTTTTAGTCACCATTTACTTTGTCTATATAAAAAAAACAACACATTTTAGACATATTAGCTAGTTTATTTCACAGTTGCCTAGCAACAGTATTCTTATCATAATAATAACCACTTAAACAGTGAATATGCTGTGTGTTTGTCTTGCTATACTGAGATTTTAGTCCTACACTGTCCTTTTTTTATATATATATAATTTGGAGGAAAATGTTGACATTCGAGACAATTTTGTATTATTTTCATTGTCAATATGCACTTTGTCCACATAAAAGATTTAGCAGCGAAAATGCTTGCCTTAGTCATTAGCTAGCTAATTTTTCAGCTGCCTAGCAACGGTGTTTCCATGACACGAACCATTTGAATAGAAAACCATTTGAATGTCTTCACTTGCCCATGTTGAACGCATTATGACAAAAGATTAGCAACTATTTGGACTATTTTACTAATTCTAATACTAATGCCCAATACTAATACTGCATATCGACACCATGCATGATTGTTTTACTAATAATGCATGGATTTTTATTATTTTTAAATATTGCGTTCTGTTACGGCATTAAAGGCTCTCGAAACTATTTTTATTAAAAAAATATATAATATTAATATATATATAGTCTTTGACGTCCAAATATCCGTTCTCTTTTTCAAATTTCCAGTCCTTCTATATTGTGTTGCGTATCGCTGCATTCCCAGTGTCTCCCTCCCTGTTTGCTGTGGTATATATAGCTCAGTGTTATTCTTTGCTCTTGTCTGGATTTTGAATGGTATTGAATGGTATTGCTAGTATAGTACCACAAAGTGCATGTGTGTGTGTGGGGGGAGGGAGTTCATTCAGTGTCGGTTCTCCACCACACTTTTGAAGTCATTCTAGATAAAAGCCTTTTTCAAGTCATATTTTGAAAGCTGTAAAGTGGGAGTAGTAAAACCCAGTAAACGGACTGAGAGAACAAAGTGCCCGCAGTAAAGCAAACCCCCCCATCTCAGTAGCTCAGACCCCGTCTTTCATCTTGCACTGATACATAAAGCCTAGTGCTGTAGTCAGTGCCCAAACCATCTTTAGTGATGCCTGTGGACCGGTACTGTACTGTATGTCTCCTCGAGTTCAATTCTGGAGGACATCAATAGCTTTCAATCTCCCAGACATGTCAGAGTGAATCTTGTCGCGGTAAAAAGCTTAGCTCTGAGGCATACTTTTTTCAGAGTAAAAAGAACATCAAAGCTATTCAAAGCAGTCTATAATAAAACTATGTGTGCTACAAAATATGGGAGGATGATGCTATGGTATGGTATTGTTTTGTTTTTTGACGATGCTGTCTTTCTCTCCTATAGTCTCTGATCATTCCTGGGAAAAGTCCAACGAGGAAAAAGTCTGGCCCGTTCAACTCTCGCAGGAGCAGCGCCATCGGCATCGAGAACATCCAGGAGGTGCAGGAGAAAAGGTGAGGAGCTCAGGGACCCGGTGACACATGCAGTTGCATCTATAATGTCTCAGATCGTGTTCTCATTCAGTACACTAATGTTTGTCATCCTGGTAATGAAAGGTAGACATTACATGTGTACAGTACTGTACTGTATATGAACACTCGGCAACATCAGAAGGAAAATCAGGGACTTTGCACAATCATGCAATTATCCACTCAGTCAATCATGTGGCAGCAGTGCAGCGAATAAAAATCATGGCAGATACAGGTGAAGAGCTTTAATTAATGTTGACATTAAACATGGGGAATGGGGGGAAAATATGATCTCAGTGACTCTGACTGTGGCATGGGTGTTGCTGCCAGACAGACTGGTTTAATCATTTCAGAAATGACTTTTCTCATGGGTTGTGCGGGCACAGCAGTCTACAGCATTTACACAGAATGTGATCACACAATAAAACATCGAGTAATGTGCGAACAGAGTTCAGAGGCCAGACATGTTTAAGCTGACAGGAAGTCTGCAGGATCACAAATAACCACTGTTTACAACTGTGGTGAGCAGAAAAGCTAATCAAAATCCAGAAAATACCAATCCTCGAGGTGGGTAGGCTCAGGGTTTTACTCCTCGTTCGGTGAAGCACGGAAATCTAAGGCCGTAGTGGACACAGGCTCAGTTAAAGGTTGGGAAAACCTAATCTGGTCTGCATAGAGTAAATGCATGAATGAACAGGTGTACATTTGTCCCTATTAAATCGACTGCAGTGTGTACAGTATATTTAAATCCTTTGAGTTAGATGTAGAGACAAAGAAAAATATCGTCACTGATTGTGTACCTTTGTGTTTGTGTGGTTACTGAAGGATTGCCGCTCTTTTGTCAGAGGACAGGACAGTTCTCTGTGTCTCTCTGCCCAGCGTCAGTCTCAGGACCGCCAGGCTCATCATGGATTCCTTCAAGTAGAGATGCCACCTTAGAATCGCCTTATTAACCACAGAACTGCTTGGATATAACATAGTGGAATAGAGTGTCTCACGAATCTATGCTTTTTTTTGCGCGTGACGAAACTAGACTCACGTCTGAAATGAGTGCCGAGTGATAACAGGTTCTAATTGTGTGTTTAATGATGCAGCTTAATTGACTTGTGCTGAAAAACATTAATAACTCATACTCTAAGCACCTTGTACTGCTGAAATATCTGTGATCGAAACGGAAATGCTGCTGAAAGACACAGTGCTTCCAAATAATGAGAAGAGGCACAGCATCAGGATGGTTTCCTCACTGACAGTGGAAATCTGCTCAACATTAGGGGTGTATGTTCATGTTGGCACAAGTGGTATAACAGATATATCACTGCCCTGTTTTAATTTTTGTTGTCAGAAATGAAAGCATTGATTAGAGTCATCTAATAATCAGTTTTGGAAATGTTTAAATACTTTAATATAAATAAGTTTTCTTATTATATAGCAAATAAGAGGCGGCACAGTGGCTTAGTGGTGAGCACTGTCGCCTTGCACCTCCAGGGTCGAGGATCGATTTCCACCTTGGGGTCTGGTGCATGGTGTTTGCATGTCCTCCCTGCTCAGTGGGTTTCCTCTGGATACTCCGGTTTCCTCCGAAAGTTCAGAGATATGCAGGCTAGGTTAATTGACTTTCCCAAAATTGCCACATCACACATTGAGCTAGCACGAACGACGGCTATATCTCCAGGGTAGGGAGTATTCATCAGCCGATGTGCTGGATGGAAAAAGTAATCAGCTTGATGATGTGTTAGGCAAATTGAATTTGGCATATCATATGCTGAATGTCATATATTCCGTGCAACTAAATACAGAATATATACAGAATACATGCTGCATATTAATAAGTACATTTTAATAGACATTAAGAAAATGACTCCTGTACTCAATTTTTTAAAGATATAGAAAGGAAATATTTAGATTTAGGTGTTGTAGTAGCTCGTCTAACCACATCCTTCTAACCAAGGCACTCCTTAAGAGAACCCAAAATATTTCTGCCACCTGCAGCATGCCATGAAGAGGTGCTTATTTTAGCACTTGTATTACGATCCCTAAAAATCTTTGTGATTTATGTTAAACCTCAGAGCACAGCTTTCACTGGCAGCAGCTCTTCTGGAATTCTGTTTTTTCAGCAGATTCGGTGGTGATTCAGCATGCTTTATTCCAAATATAGATGTCTAATGTCTCACATTACTAACAAGCAGCTGTAGTGTGCAGCTTGGTCTTTACCTGCACCTAACTGGAGCACTATACGTTCAACAACAGCATTGAAGAGAATTCTCCTGCTGCCCCCTAATGGTCATTGTGTTTTTTTGTGCAGCAGCCGGGAGAGCTCGCCGACGACGCAGAAGACTCCTGACAGCGGACACATATCACAGGAACCCAAGTCTGAAAACTCATCCAATCAGAGTTCACCCGAGGTTCTCGTCACTAAGAACAGGTGAGGCGTATGTCTTTGAAAAGATGAATATAAGATGAAGCAGTAGGGTTGTATAGATATTAAATGAATGTGTATGGTTGTGTGTGTGTGTGTAGCTCAGCAATGTGTTTCAGAGCTGCATCAATCCCTGAAGCTCACGACTTGTCGCGGTCCTCCTCAAATGCCAGCAGCTTTGCCAGTGTGGTGGAGGAGAACGAAACCGAGGCGCCTGAGGACTACGATACCGGCATGGTAAGCGATTTCTCATTTTCTTTTCAAAGCTAACTGACATGCTGTGAAATAATCTCGATTCGGTCTTGGTACTCCACAATTAAATATAATGCAAATACAAATATAAACTATCTCTTTTGGTATGTAGAGAGCATGTGGTTGCATTTGAGTGGACTGATAGTGTGTCATTGTGTGTTTTAGGAAAGTCTGTCATCAGCAGGAACACCACACAAGCGGGACTCGTTTAACTACAACACATGGATGGACGACAATGTAAACAACATCAGCACCAGCAGACGGGGAAGTTCTCCTGGTGAGTTAAAAAGCACAAGATGAGAGAGTTTTAGCCTTATCGGTGCAAAATGATACTCTTTTTATACAAAAAGTTAACATAAGCCTTAGAGTTCTCCAAAGCATTTCTGTTAGTGTTCCATCTACTGTATACCACTCGCATAATGCATGAACTTTTTTTTGTGTATCACAAATATGAGGTCATATTGAGGAGGAAATCCTCTTTAAATACAAAAAAAAAAAGAGAATTTTTCCACTGTGTGTAACCCAGTCAGGTTGATTACAGTCAAGTGTGTAAAAGCTGATTGCAGACTGTTCCTGTCCCAGGTATAGGCAAGCCTCCTGACAGTGGTAAAGGTCAGGACCAGAACCGGACAGACATCCGCATCAAGCTAGATCGACCGGTTGACCACAAGACTACGTCGGTGAGAATGTTTCACCAATGTCTATTCTTTTGAAGTCGTTTATACTGTAGATTAATTTGCTTTCGTTGTTCGAGAGAGAGTAATAGCCAAAGTGTAAGTAATAAACAGAACAATGCAATCTTCACCCTCATGTAACCATTGTGCTGTGTGCGCATGTGTGTCCTACACAGAACTGCTAGCCTCTCCAATCTGATTGCATCATGGATCTCCATCAACAGGTCAGCAGATTCATTTACTAATTGAACTTAAAAAGAACTGAATAACTAATACATGTACCTGTAAGAGCACTCATGGGAAATTGTAAAGGTATGCGACAGTAAGGGTTCATATGAGGACTTAAAATAGACAGTAACAATGTTAAAGCTATAGGATTTTGGTAGAGTATTTTGAGTTTTTTCATTATCAAGAGAAAACTCAAAATACTCTAAAATATGATGTTCTTGGGCTGCTACAGTATGAGAGCTCAGATCATAACAGGTAAAAGCTCTGGTAATGAAATGCACAAAGCAGAAGTGACCACAGTTCACCACATTATGTCCGTCTTAATGCTACATGAAGTACATTAACATTATTATAATAATAATAATTATTATTATTATTATTATTATTATTATTGCAAAATAAGCATCCTACTTAGTGAATTGAATTCTGTTTCGGGCGCAGGTCTGATTCGCAGCTGTGAGATTAATTGATGTGATGGAAAAATAAGCGGCACAACTGACATTACAAAATTTTTCTAACATGGAAAGGAAAATTCCTGTATAAAATATCCTGTAACTCTGATGACAGAATGAATGTTAACTGTCTAAAAAGGTCCATCTAAAAGTATGTTTAATATTTATGTTTCATCGTTCATTCTTTACATTGTCTCCATGCGTTTCTCTTCACAGCTACCATTATAGCATTCCTCTAAAACTCATGAGCTCGGGTTTTCGCCGTGATTGCTACTGCTGCAGACGAGGATGACGACGATGATGATGATGATGAAGAAAATAGTTCCAGCCTGCACCACAGTGACAGATGGCAGGATTGTGATTATGTACATAATAGAGTGACTATGCCCTGCATCAGAATACTGCTTTACTGGTGGCCCAGTGCAGGACCGAGAGAGAGAGAGTGAGGTGGGAACTGGCGGCACAGGCTGCATGGAGAGACCTCATTTGCACTGCATCATTTTCCTTTTCTTTGTGAATTTCTTGTCTGAATTTGACCTCTTCTGTTCTGTCCACAGTACCGCTTCTGATCCGTGTAGAAAATCAAGGGGGCTTTTTGCCTATAAAGCATAGACTGCTATTTATTTTTCATTTTGGCGCATGGCTCGTAAATCTGTGCCGTGTTCCGCTCTAAATACCATTACCCCCCCCCGCCCCCACCCAAAAAAAAAAAAAAAAAAACCCAGCATGCAGCAGAAACTTGTTCATCAGGTAAAACTGACTGGAATGTGTGTCTGGCATGGGCATGTTGTTTTATTCATTTTTATTAATTATAATAATTATTATCAATGTATGATTTTTGTCTTTGGGTAATCACTACTGCTACAGCTTTTTGTTCAGTAAAATGTACAGTCCAACTTACATTTCTGTATCAAGCTACAGAGCAAACCTTTTCGCCAATGTCATTCCCAGCCTGTCAACAGAATTAACAAAAGAAATATATATTCTTTAAATGGTATGAATTCTTTAAATTGCATAAAAATGCCTTACTTAACCCTCAAACAGGTGATTCAGCTAGCCAGCTAAGTAGCTCCAGCTTTCATAGAATGTGATAAACTGTGTTGTTGAACCTCATCTGTCCTGTCTATAGTGAGAAAAGCTTCTTTATGAGTCTTGGTTCTTTCTGTACAAGGGATGTTCACTTTAACTGTACACAACCCAGAAAACAATATATACAGCAGACTGTGAGTTATTTCTGTAATGTGCTCACTTGAGTATAAAGTGGTGTCTTGGTTCTTTATTAATGTGTTCGGACCCTAGATCTGTGAAGCTGTGAATGCCATTTTAGGGTTTAATATCCGCCTAAAACTTTTCCTATTCAAATCCATGCCACTACGCAAACTGTACGTTGTTGTTTTTTTTTTATTCTAACTGAAGCTGATGTGTTGTAAAATGTTTTTTTTTTTTTTCTCCAGACATAAAGATTAGTCTATTTAGATCAACTATATAAGCATAGACGTAAACCCAGCACTGTCTTTGAACCTCAGTAATGCCACAAATCACTAATCATGTGTCCTCATTTCAAATGCAGACATCACTGAGAATCACTGAGGAAGGATTACAGTGCATGTGGTTGCCTTAATATAGGGGACACCGGCAATCAGGGAGGATGAGTTAGCTCAAGGTATAAATGTTGTGAAAATATTAAAGTATATATATGTTTATTTATTTTTTTTAAAAAAAGGTGAGTTAAACATTGTTTTATTCGACCCACTGGCCGATGCATAAGCAGAACGTTCTATTAATTTTCATTGGTTACAAGCTAAAATGAGGATTATAAATTAATCTAGTAAAACCTTGATCCCTTAAATTATGTAGTTTGAAAGAGATGAGGATAAGCCAGGATGCAGTGTGGAGTCCTGGGAGTTTAAGATGAGTTTTACATACAGTAAACCTTCATGAAAGACTTTCATATCAGTCTTGCTCTATAATGCAAGTTATCACTGTGTGAAGATGAAAGACATTTTTAAAAATATATTTTAAAAAATTTGACTAAAATGTATAAAAAGGGAAAATATTCACATTTTTTTCGAAACAAGTTAATTGCTTCTGTCAGCCCTGCTATGTGCTTTTTGTGCCCTTCTGTGGTCAGGTCTGGTCTTTTTAAGCTACAAGAAGCATCCATCTTGCACTTTCACTGCAAAAGGCAAATTAGGTGATAAAAATGAAGAAAAAAAAATCGAGCAGGAAATGTGTGCTGCTCAAAACAGGGTACAGATCAAGCATTGCTTCGACTGTTAGTGTGACCTCTTCATGCTTTTGTGGGCTGAATTGTGTAAATACTGCTGTTTTGTACATAGGCCCAAAATAAAATGAAATAAAGAGATTTGAGAAGAATATTTTTCTTTGGTTTGACTCTGATTTAAACATGCGATACAGTTTGTGTTCAGCAACATTCTGAATTCTAAATATAAATTTACAAATTTACATGTTTTACAGATCATATAATGTCCACTTTAATAGAAATACCCGTACAGTAGCACATTCACGCAATTATCATGATTATTATGATTTCATGATCATGTACTGTAGCACAAATCTAATTAATAAAAATCATACAGATGCAAGTCAAGGGCTTGATTTAATGTTCACATCAAACATCAAAATGGAGGAAAATTATAATAATACCCTTTATAAATACGATGAGTAAATGAGCATCTCAGAATGTACAAATTAATGTATAAACAACAACAAAAACAAGTCTACAGTGGGCTCAGGCACTAGTCAGTGATGTTCTACTGTGGAAGGTTTGAAGTGTTGTGCAATCTGAGAGTCTTTTCTGCTCACCAATGTTTTAAAAAGTGGTTATCTGAGATATCATAGACTTCTTTGATCCCTCATCATCAAGGCATTTCTACCCAAATAACTGCAACTCACAGGATAGTGTTAGTCATAGTGTCTCTTTAGTGTTGTCTCTTTAGTGTTGACTGTTGTGTGTAAAAATCCCAAGAGATTAGCACTTCCTAAAATACTCAAACCAGGCCATCTAGCAACAACCACAATGATGCTTTTTCTCAATGATGATGTTTGATGGGAAAATAAACTGAAGCTCCTAAATTGAATTTACATGATTTTTTGTTTGCACTGCCAGGATTCCATATCATTGGGTAACTGAATAACTGCATGTGCAGGTGTACCAGTGTTTCTGATAAAGCAGACTAAGTATAAAATCCTAGCAGTTTTATAAGCATGTTAACTGACCGAACACTAGAGGGCGATGGTGTGTGATAAAAGTGTGTGTCCTCTCTACCACTTTGTTCACAACAGTCAGTCCTGTTCCACTTTTAGTTGGCTCAAAGCAAACATGAAAAAAATAAACTCCTTCATGAATGTGTGCTTTTGATGAATAAAATGAAAAATGAAAGTAAAAGTGAGCATAGATAATTATCAGATAGCTACAAGGACAAGACATCAGTATTGTTCATTATTGTAAAAGGTTGGAACCCTGAAAAAACATGCTTTCAGTCTTATTGCAGTACCAATCATGTGAATAAACATTCAGTTAAAATATATGACATTATTATTATTATTATTATTATTATTATTATTATTGTTGTTATTATTATTATTGTTATTATTAACAATATTATCCCACCTTAAAATGCAGCAACAGAATTTAAATAATTATATAAAAAACCCATAATTAAATGCAATAAAGCACAAATAGATACAGTATCAAGACAATCCACAACAGATATTTCAGCAATATTACATGAGAGAGAGCGAGTGCTGCCGTACAAAATATCAGCACTGCTTTGATGCCTTTGGCATTCGGGCTGCACCCTGCATCACATCTGTGCTGATATTTAGTACAACAGCACAACCTTGAGTATGATGTTGAGTTCATAAAACAGTTCCACAAACACCATTTGTTATCAACAAATTATGATTTGTTGCTTAAAATGCTTTACTTTGGTCCACCAACACAAATCTACAATTGCTACGTAACCTCAACTGGTGGAGCTGGCAACCAATAGGTAGCGACCTACATTATTGCAGTTAGTGTAATTAACAGGGGTGCAAGTAGTTTAAAATTCTTACTATGTAGCCAAAAGGTGAGGAGAATAAACCATGCAGGTGCACCATACAACCTGTGTGATTTTTGAGCATGTTAACATGCATTTAAAGGGGACATACTAATACTGTTATGACATAATTGTAGAATAGGGCGAATTTTATTTGATGTCACTCAATGTAATTTCAGTCAACAATGTCAGGTAGAAAGTTATTAACCACTTTTTGTCCCCCAAAAAGCCCCACTTGCTGGGGAAAAAATCCTTAAAAAAACAAAAGGACCCTTCACATATGATGTCATCAGCACTTTCACAGCAATCATGATGATGTAATAGCCATGTCATCATCAACATCATGCTGATGTTATAGTGCTTAGACTCTAATAACATGTCAGCTGTTCTTGTCAAAGTTATTGTCAAATGCATTTGCAAAATCCATCAAGGACCATGATGAAACTGGCTCTCCTGAAGACTATCCCAGGAAGGCAAGTCCAAAACTGATGTAGAGGAGAAGTTCATTTAGAGTTACAGTACCAGCCACAGAAATCACCAATTAACAAATAGCACCTCAGATTCGAGCCGTTATGAAGGATTTACAGAGCATAAGTAGCAGACTCTGCTCAAAGGAGATTATTACATATTGCCTTCAGGATTGTTTTAAAATGTTGAAATAAATACAAATCAGGAAAGACCATGGCATTATAGGGTGTGTTGTGCTGTAACTTTTGACTGGTAGTGTATCAATAACAGGGATTTTTTTAAGGTAGATGATGTGTGGCATCACACTTCAAATTGGGATCTAAATATAATACGAGTAT
>JAQQZT010000015.1:10475319-10490004 GCA_030068275.1 Clarias platycephalus | reverse complement strand
GGTTTGAACCTGGGATCTTCCGAACCGTAGTCCAATGCATTAACCACTGAGCTACCCCTGGCCCCTGATAATTGAATGATGAGCGATGAACAGTTATACACAAGAATCATAAACAGTT
This sequence comes from Clarias platycephalus, assembly GCA_030068275.1. Classification (NCBI taxonomy): domain Eukaryota; kingdom Metazoa; phylum Chordata; class Actinopteri; order Siluriformes; family Clariidae; genus Clarias; species Clarias platycephalus. The sequence goes on along the minus strand of JAQQZT010000015.1, from coordinate 10,489,886 downwards.
ATACACAAGTACAAACTGGTGACAGAATCATGGGTTCCCAAGGCTCTTCCATGCCAGCAAGAACCAAAGGCCAGCTTGTCTGGTTCAATCCCACAGAAAAGCCAATGGAGCACAAACTGATGAAAAAAGTCAATGCTGGCCACAACCCAGTGCAACACAGCCCACCGAACATGGAGGTCAGCATGCAAAATGCTCAAGACTGCCAAACTGGCTTCTAAACTTCCCAGATCCCAATTCAATCAAGCACCCATGGTCCCAAATCCAATACACAGATGATGCACCCTACAATTCACAAGACTCAAAGGATCTTAACCCTCAGGATCATTTAAGAAATTCCAAATGACTGTCTTACTGCATCCCACCTGTGAGAGACCCTGCTTATGCAGTTCAACAACCCGAGCACGTTTCTGCCTTTGCCATCAGACGTGTGACTACCTGACAGAAAATGACAATGAATCCACATCTTTGCACAGATTTAGCCTTTTAAAGGCATGTGGTCCTAAAATTTTTATCAGCTGTAAAACAGTTTAATCGTTATTTTCAATTAATTGAATGCTCAAAAAAATTGTCTCACTCCCATTTCTTCTTGTTGCATGTTGAAGCTCTACTTGGAACCTTGTTAAGATCCAACCATGCAAAATATGATTTTTTGCCATTTTTCAAGTGGTCTTAAACTTTTGATCGGGACTGTACTTCACCTTGTAGAAGTTCCAAAGCATCTGGAGAAATTAGAAAACAGTACTGATAGTTGAGTTACAACAATTAAGCATGATTTATTCTTCCATATAAAAGCAGTTTACTGGTAAACAAAGAGCATGGCAGTTTATCAAATATACTATCCAACACTGGTGTACTTCCCACCTATCTCCTACTAACTGGTCAGGAGAGATGACCAGTACAGGAGATGCAATGGGAGCTCCTCCTGCCCAAAAGTCTCACTGAATCTGTCTATCAACACACACAATGGGTACATTGGTGTAGTCCTTTCGAAAATGAAGCAACCCATTGCAACTGTGAAGGCAGAAACCTGGATGAAAATCCACTGCCCATGTCTCAGTCAGCAACAGAGGGTATACATATGCATAAGTAAAAACTACACCAATTAAGCTATTAATAGCACAGGCATCTGAGGAGACAAATGAATCTTTCTGGATACTTCGGAAGTGCTATTTTGATAGCCCTTCAGAATGTCTAGTGATTTGCTAGTGAATTGTCTTTCAACACCCTGTACACTAGGCTATTATCTTCCTCTGTGTCCAGGAGATAAGGATATCAGGTCGCCACAGCAAGGGAAGCCCAAGGCAGTAAGGTTTAAGGGTGAATAGAGAGCCAAATTGTGATTATCTGGCACAATGGCAGGCCTCCACGTTAGGGTGAATGCCAAATTAAATTTCTGACTCGTATGATAAATGTTGATGAATAACAACGCACCCAGCCTGGTGTTGCTTGTCATAAGAAACCTACTCAGACTGTGGTATAAAAGCCAAAAGATTTACACACCCAACTTGTCTGAGACATTATATCAGCCACCTTTGTCTAATATTCTGCCACCGCTAAACTCACAAAAGATACTTTTATAATATTTGGCTGGGATTTTTCCCTTGTCATGTCCATGTGGGCAGCATGGTCACATTGTACAGTGTCTAGACTCTGTTCATAATGAGACCATTACAGACAGGAAAACTGAGCCAGCTGATTACAACTGAAAGCAGGAGTGATGTAGTTTGAGAGGAAAAAATGCATGTTTTTTGTGGGACTTAGAGCACTGGTAGTGTCTGGCAGGAGGCGTGGGACTGGACAATTTTCTTTGTGCATAGAAAGGCAAAGAGGTGCATGACACTGGGCATAGTTCTCCATGATATAAACTGGATTTAATTTTCCTTACACTGAATCAGAAATCCCCTAGCTCATCATTGCCTCAGAACACTTATGTTTCTCATGGAATATTAGGTTAACTGATTGACAGTGATTTGCTTGGGAAAATATATAAAACATCTCCCTCAGCATTATATTGTCTAGAAACTAGGCCGACAAGACAAACTGCCAAAAGCCCAAATTACTGTATACTTTCAGTCCCAAATTTTGAGTTTAGATTGAACATAAGTTGTAATGTATCATATACGTACTGTCAATCCACGTATATGAATTATTGAGACAAACTAAAAACTTTTAAACTTTTGACTCATTACTATCACCTGAATAAACTGTGAATTATTTATTATGTATTTGCATGAAGCATCACAAGACAAAAAATCATTTTTAGAGTATAAATCTTAATTCTTGATGTTCATCATACCAACATGATCTACATTCAGTTGGCCATCATAGATTGTCAGCAATGTGACCTGTTTTGGAGGTGCATCTAAATTTACTCAGGATGATTTATTTTCTCTAAATATTGTCAGACTAGAAAGTCCCTTAGCATAACTCATGTTTGACAATAAGTTGGAGATGTACATCAGTCTCACTTTCAGTGCTACTGACTGGACTTATGCTCTGGCACAAATTCATCACACGACATTATTAAATTTCTGCAGTAAATTTGATGACAGGTTCACTTTGGCCCAGAAACTCTTCCACCCCCCCCCAGGGGCATAATGTTTCTGAATATTGAGTTTGAAACATAAACTTATTCAATCCTAAATGCTTTGCTCATTGTTTCTCAGCAGAGTTGGGTTTTGATATGATTCAAAGAGTTATACTGTATTAGTCACAATCAGATTTTAACAAAAAGAAATTTACCTTACAAAGAATGAGAGTGTAAAAGTAAATTAAAGCCCACAGACACATTCACTTCTATAAACAGCAGCAAGAGAAATATTCACATTCAAAAGCAAATCAAGAGAACCTGACTCATAACAGTAAGAGAAACAAAAGTGGGAAAGTTTAGGGAGAAATTGAGAAAGAAACAGAATAAGCAGGAGCGAGAGAGAGTGAAGCCAAGCAGTGGTGGGATTTTAGCCACTAATTACCTCCTCAACAAAGATCTCGATCCCACAACCTCTTGTACTTTGGATACACTTACATCCACTCAGCTTCTTCTACCAGTTTGGATCACGGCCATTCTGACAGTCTGGTGTTTTTGGCATGTGCTATATGAGGCTGTGTTTTGGTGCCTGGTTTGAAAGAAAGCAGAAGTTTTTTTTTTTAATCCCACAGTTCCACTTACAGAGCTGTACTACAATTACAGTTAGGTTAAAACTACAAATCTTTGATTAAGTGCAGGGGAATGTCATGTTTATCTGTATCTTGTATTGTATGTCCAGTTCTTTCTGCAGGTAACCCTTAAACACATTCAGGACATTTTCTAGATATTTTGAACTTTGTACATGAAATGCTTTGTCGGCATTTGGATTGCATGGTAAAGGAGTTAACAGGGTTAATTTCCATTCTGCTGTACTTCACCGTTAATTATGCCACCTAGTGAAGAAAAAAACACAGCTCACTTCATGATCTAGTAAGAGGTAATTTCTTGGTTATGAATAGCAAAGTCCTTGTTTTCCTTGTCAGAGTGTTTGTTTGACATCATTACTAAATGGACAAGTTGTCCAGTTAGCATGTCATACTGTATGTGCTTCAATGAGTAAGATTTGTCTTTCTAACATATTCCTCCCCTTTCCCAAACTGAGCAATTACTTTCCTAAACTTCCCCAAGCACATAATAGAGACCATAGAGATGAGAACATCTTCAAACATGGATACAAGGGCAAATAAAGTCTTCCTTGTTTATCTCCCTTAAATATCACTCATGGAAATGTGATCTAATTAATCAAATAACTTTGTGTAACTTTTAGAAACACACAGTGGGAATTACCCGTGAATCAAATGGATAAGAATGACTCACTGGTTCATAAAACAGGCATGGATTTGGCTGGACGAGTGACAGGGAGCTATTTGGTGTACTTATGGAGTAACGCTGGCTGCTTTTCCAAGTGTCGTAATAAACCATCATAAAAACCACAGTCTGCCATTGTAGTTGTTCCTGTTTGAGTGAACTGAAGGTTTAGAAGAATCTGGTTGCCAAGAGACAAATATACAAAGGTAGGACAAATACTCTATAAGAGACCAGCAAGACTTTTTTATTTGTTAATGAGTGAACTCCAACACCTGCTTGTTAAATACAGCAAGGCTCTAGTGCTTACTCTTCAGACTGGATTATGTTTTCCAGAAAGATGAGAGAAAGGTGGGTGCAGAAAGTAAAACTGCACAGCTTGCATGGCCCCGGGGACACGGTGTGTTTCATCAATTCAGCTACTGATTTTCATAGACAGGTTGTTTTTGAGAACATAACACTAACATCAAGCTTAAGAAAATATAATTTATAGATCATTTTAGATTAATCAGCTCAGCAGCTGGTCAGACCAAGCTCGATGCAAAACTTTATATAAAAACCACTCATTATTAAAAAACTTAAAAGTCAAGCAACAAAGACATACACAGCATAGGTCAATGACGATTAAAAAAAAAAATGCTTATATGGTAGCCTTGCCGGTGTGTGTTAATAGGGAGGCTTCAGACATCAAACTGTGCATTAGGGGTCTCGGATATGTCAGGTTAAAACAAAAGTTATAATTTTTTTAATAACGTGTAAATTTTACCACTAATGGAATATGGGAATGATGTCGCAATAATGTAGAACTCTCAAAATGAGCATGTTATTATTATTTTTATTTATTTATTTATTTAGTCAGAGAGACAAAACAACCATAAAAATTTTTTTAAATGTTTTAAGAGCTATTGCAAAATGCAGTCAAGTAGGCAAATTCTTAATACCATATAAGTCTCAAAGATACACCCATGGAACCTCTGTGGAGTCTTGTCTTAGATTGTATCAGTCTTTTCAGAAGTATTAACTGGTGCTAGTCACCTAGAGAAAAACATGCAGTGAAGATTTTTGAATATTTAGAAATTCAACTTAAATTCCTGTCAGAAAAACTCATGTTAGCTAACAGGCTAGTGCTAGTAAACAATTATGTTAACAGTAACAACATAACATAACTGTGAAAATCCTCACACATTATATCCTAATAAAGCTAACACATTAGCTTATGCTGGCTAGCTAGCTGGCATTAGAATATGAAAAAGAAATCTCTCAGAAAATAAATGTATATTTGTTCCTGCTGCCTAGCGGGCTAGCATTAGCAGCAAAGATTATGAATTTATGATCATAACTAAAATTCTCTCAGAAATCCTGTCAGGTTTTCTTAGATAAATCACACAGGAATAAACTGTAAATAACTTTTCTTGTTCTATAATTAATTATTAGCAATAATTAATTGATTTATGGTCATACTATTGGGTATCACCCAAATGAGGATGATTTCCATTTTGAGTCTGGATCCTCTCAAGGTTTCTTCCTCTTGTCATCTCAGGGAGTTTTCCTTTGCCAATGTCTACTGTTAAAAGTGCTACACAAATGAAATTGAATTGAATTGAAGTGTATGCCCTGCTTAACAGATCCTGTAAAACGGTGCAAATTTATCCTGATATTGCTCTTGGCTTTGTATTGGTTACATTCCAGCGTGTCTTTTTAAGATAGGTTTAAATAAATAAAGAGTAAAATAAATTATATAGAGTGATTTAAGTGTTCACAATCTCTCTTTCTCTGTCTCGTCCTGAGAAAGAGAGGAAAATCCAACCGTTTCTCACAGCTAGTCGCCAAGCCACAGCAGGACTACTGGGAAACAACCATCCCAAAAGAAACTTCTCACTCCTCATAAATTTCCTTAGAACATTGAGAAAATCAGAACTTTATCCAGACATCTATTAAGACATTGGAATTAATTACAAACACATACCACAAATACTACAGTAAATGTTAATGTTTAGGATTCACTGAACCCTATAATAGAAGTCTGATGTAAAACCCTAGCATAAGTCTGAAAGTAAAAATAGACATTGGAGCAAGATACAAATACTGTAACAAGCCTTAGTAGCTTTGATGATTGTGTTAATATAGTTGTTAATGTTCTTATATGAAACAGCCTTGTGGCATCCTGATACACACATGCAAACACATTTGTCTTGCCATCCTTATGAAAGACATTGAGGACATTTTACTAACAATATTATTAAAGCAGCTAATTAACACTGTGTCTAATCTAATCAAAATTTTTAACCAAAAGGAATTTTTTGGGGGGACCATCCAAATGTCAAGATATTAAAACATCTCACACATCTTATAAGGATTCTTCCCTTGCAGTTTTATGTGTACCGGAGACATTTTCTGATGTAAATCTCTATAGCTTGACATACAGAAGGGAAGCAAGCTGTGTGATTGCTTTACCATTCTCTCTCCCTCATACTTCAATACTGACACAAGGAATAAAAGGAATTACAAAAGCCACACTCAAGAGTCAAATGACCCTCGGAACCAAGTGTGTCTAAATGCTGTTAATAGTACTGACTTACTGCAAATTCTCACACACAGTGATGGTTTTGTCATTTTATTACACTTCTTACCTATTACACATATGGTCTCCAGTTACATGAAAAAAAAAAAAAAAAAAGAAGACTGGTCTTTAAACAGGTCCATTTGAAGCGCAAAATATTGCCTCTCCACCGCAGGAAACATAATCGCGTCTCAGCCACATATGCACTTTTGGATGACGGTCACAATGGCTTCCATTCATGACTGTTTTGCTTCCTCCTGTAAATAATATACTGATCTATATTTCTTCCCATCATTCAATAAAGCGGCTTTTGTCTATCCTGTGTATGAATCCAAGGCCTTGCAGACAGATTCATGTGGCTACAACCACAAACAAATGCCTATTTGTCTGGATACTTCACCAGGGAAGGAATGCATAAGTGCCCTGTACTTGAAGTTCAAGACTTGAAATGCATCCGAATAAAATATCACCAAATTGTTGCTAGAATATGTTTCTCACCACAGAGTGCCCTATCTCAGCCTCAGCTCAGTTCATTCTATTTACAGCAATCCCTTGTTTGTTTGAACGTGTTCGTGCATGTTTCCCTGGCTCTTGGTAATGATAATAATTGATGATTAGGCTGTGCTGACCATTACCATTATCAGACACACCACAGAGAGAGCCTTATGTTCTCCTCGCTGTTTCTATGGGCACTGTGAGGTAGATAACTTGTTTACCATCATCCAGCCAGCATAACAGATAAAGTCTCATTCCCTCAGCCATGAGATATGCCGTCACTTGTTTTCGCTGGGTAATAAGAGGGAGAAGAAAATTAATTTAATGATCTGAATCATCTGTCCATTCATGGCTAATAAATCGTTGGCGCTAACGTGCGGTAATGTCATTACGGCCAAAGTTCAGTCTGCAAACAAATTAAGAGGTGAAAAACAGCATCATATTCCTTCGGGAAATAAAAAAGCAATAAAACTAGATGAAGCTGAGTATAAATACAGTTAAATGCATAAGTTTGCATACCTTAAAAAAAAAGTAAAACAAAGGACAAAAGGACAAAGAAATATATTTTTTTATCAGAACAAGTACTGTGTATGTCTTTTCTTTATTGTCAGAAGTAGCAAATATGTGTAAGATACACAAATGCTCAAAAGTTAGGGGTCACATTTATTTTCTATATGCTACAACAATACTGGAGATTTCAAAACTATGAAATAACACATATGGAATTAGGTAATTATGTTCTTACAACAACAACAGTCAGTTATTATTTTAAAACATGGAAGTCAGCCTTTCTGGAATAGTTCTGGCAAGAACAGTATTGTCAAGTGGACTTGCAAAACCCATCAAGAACCATGATGAAACTGGCTCTCATAAAGACCTTTCCAGTAAGGCAAGACCAAAACTTAGCTCTGCTGCAGAGGAGAAGTTCATTTAAAGTTATCAGCCTTAAAAATCACCAATTAACAGCACCTCGGATTTGAGCCGTTATGAAGTCTTTACGGATCATGAGTAGCAGATACATCTCAACGTTAACTGTTCAAAGGAGATTATTGCATATTTCAGACATTGCTTTACAAAGCAGAAAGTATAATAAAAATTAGGAACAACCATGGAATTAGAAAGTGATCCCAAACTTTTGAATGCTGGTGTATAAGCGGTAAAAACATTTAGCTTTATAGTTATATTATTTCCTGATCTGACAGTATGAACAAATTACAAATTTCAGAATGAAGACACCGTAAATACCATGAACAAAGCACCTAACACTACTTTGGAATGGTAAACCAAACAAGGCTAAAAGTGAGGAAAAAAATAAAAATAATGATACTAATAATGATTACAAATATTTCAGAATATACATTAACCATTGTTTATGCTATCAGTTAATTTTTACAATAAGGCCTTAATGACCAGTGTGAACCACACCTCAAGTACATGTTTGAGGTTGTAAAATAATAAAACACAGAGCTAAGGCTCTATAATAATTACAAAATTTTGCATCTGGAGATCTGGTATTGCACTACATTATCAATATTTAGGAACATCTTTTATTATTATGAATATTGAAGTTTTATTTATCAGATAAGCACCAACCAATGCAGATTTATTGTATTTCATTCTTTTTAGTTAATTCAGTAAATTATGAGAGGTTTTTCAAGACAAAACGGGACTCGTGATAAAATCTCTTGTGAATGTAGGCATACTGTATAACCGATGGCATTCATCACGCACAGTATATACTGTACAGTATGTGATGAGATTTGTGTAAAATATTTGAATGGTTCAAGCGTTTTAAAGAAGGCTGTACCTCCGTGAATCATGATCTCAACCGAGGTGGTCCTTGAAAACCCACAGATAATTTACGAAAAGACTTTTCAAATAAAAGACTTTTCAAACTTGCATTGTACAGTACATGCACTCATTCACAAACACCACTTGCACATTACAGGAACTTGGATGTGGCTATTTCATTAATCTGGCATACTTTATACTTTCTACCTTGTTGGTAACCAAGCAGTACTGAAATGCTGGGAAAAGTGCACTAATATAACAGTGCATTATATAGAGAAGTCACAGACTCTATATATATTAGTATAATATCATACAACATAAACCATGCAAATCTTTTTTCTTATCACACTTACAGAAACTCTTTTTCCTTTACACCAAACTGAGTAACCACATTCAGTTTCATTCTCTGTACATTCTTCTTTGAATACTGCTGTAACTGGAACAGATGTCATAGACTGGCTTTTTTTCCAGTCATATCATGAGTCTACAAAAGGTTTGACTCCTTCCTTTTCAAATAATTAGTCAGTGGATTTTGTTATTTGTTTTGGTCTTTAGGAGGAAATCATTGCTTTTTTTTCTATTGAATTCAGTTAATTTGTAAAGCAATGATTTTAGTGCATGTGTTTAAAAATAAAAACATGTCGTACAGTATAAACTTTTGCACTCATCTATAGCGTTACATGTTCATACTGTAGTTCTTGAGTTATATCACTCTACAGTGTAAAATGGCTTTGCTGACTGAGGCATAACCTTTAGTGGCACAGTCGTAATGATGAAGGGAGGGAATGTAAATCACAGGTAAAATATCAAACTGACAAACCCTTGTGACTGAAGAGATTAGATTTTATATAAGGACGGTGATGAAAAACTCTTTCTGACTCAGAATGGCTGTCTCCTGCCTGGTTTCGTGGGGGTTACTGTAGGACAGTCATAAATATGTGAGCAGCTATCTAGTGTTGAGGAGACCTCTGAAACCTTACACAGCTTGCTATTCCCTTAATGCTACATGTGAAGCTGATTGGATTAGTCTGCATAGCTTCAGTATTTTTTGCTGAGTGTTTTCTCCTATCTGTGGTCTATAGATCAGGAAAAAAAATCACAGTATGTCACTAACGACCATAAGGTTTTTCCCCCTGTTTTATCCAAGAAAAGAAGGCAATTTTTAGGAAATGGCAGTGCACATTTCTTCAAAATAACTCTCGTTTTGAACATGCTATTGTTTTCTTAGTCAATAGAAAAGGTTTTGTGAGTTCACTGAACATGAAAAGCCTCCAGCAGCCAGTTTCATGTAATATCGAAGGACTTTATGGTTGTGATTAGTATTAAAATTACACGTAATCAAGCAAAATCTCATTATTCACAGAATTTCAAAAGCAAAATATTATGAGACTTAGAGACGTAGGAGTTCTGAAAGATTATATCTTAAAAGTAAAGAAAATTGCGCAGTGAGAATATGGATTGAACTATAGCGATTTTCCCAGACCATTACAGATCCATAACAGGAAAACAGTTCATAATCGACATTGTTAAACATATTATTGCTCATAACCTCCATAGTTCGTTTTTTGGTGCTTGTAAACACAATCCATGACACAACGTAACCTTAACAAGAGACATGGTTTATGGTGTCTACACTGATTACAATGAATTTTATTGACACACAGAAGTTGTGATAAATCGTTTTCATATTAACAGCCCGTAGCTCCTTTCCCTGGCCGTAGCCGTTGTATCCCGGAGTTGAACCTTTTTCTCCATTTGCTTTTCATTTCACATCTAAGCATTCGAAAAAGAAGAAGAAAAAAAAACTTTTTAACAACCTCTAGTGCAGCTTTAAGACAAACACATGTTGGAAATTCTTGTTCTTTTGCATAAGTGGCATCAAAGTTCATCCACATACTTGTGCTCAAAGCCAGTGAGGTATTGTCTAAGGGTTTAAAATTAGCATGATGTCCTTAAGGCACCGTCTTGCCTTAGCTGGTATGTATGAGATTTGTGAAATCCGCATAGGTATTGCTAGAACTAAAAGTCTGCAAGTCAGAATTCAGCGATTCTCTCTTATTCATCTACCTGCCCTACAGCCCCTGTCAATTTAATGGAATGTTCAGTTCTGATATCCGTCTCCTTTATTCACCTTGTAGGGATTTGGAGGAAATTTATGATTACCTGTATTTGGGAGAATATTATATAAGACATGTGCTCATTTTGAAGGATAGGTGACATAAAATAAAAGAGAAAGACAGCTGTGGCTAACTTCTTTAATATTGTTAAGATTTTAAAAAGAGATGAGCATAAACATTATTTTAATACACTACACTTTTAATTTCTCTCTCCCTTTCTCTCTCTTTCTCTCTCCAAAGTTTTGGGGTGTAAATAAAACCTTTTCAATTCAAATGGCCAGTCAAATAAATAAAATCATTTTTGATAATGATGGATTTAACTAAAAAAAAAAAAAAGTTAAGTAATATTCCACTTTGATAACCTATAAACCTATGTGCCACTTCCTCAGGTGGAGAGGATTGAAGTAGGCAGTTATATTTCCCTGATTGTTTTATTTTATCATTTTGTTGTAAGATTATCTGAGATATGAGATAAAGTAATCATCATGAGACAGTAATATTAGATAGCTTTACAGTATGTTTTCAATACAAAGTTCAATAAAGTTTACTCCTGGTCAAATGATGACTACATTAATGATAAGCTACAGTAGTAGTGGAGACTGGCACAACTTTCAGAAGGGTCGTTCGCATTATTAACATGTTATCTGGCTCATCTGTTCATAGAAATATGAATATATTTTCACAGCTGTGACATAAGTGACATAAGTTTCTGTTGTTGCTTTGAACAAAAGCTCTTGGGCAGAGATTGTCTGGTTCAATGTTTTGAATGTTAAAGACAAATGCCATAGGCATGAGTACATTAAAGGAAGCCACCTGCATACTGTTCTGATTACATTACTCACTTACTGCATTCGTCTTACTGCATGTACAAGAATCTTACTCAGTGTGTCTGGTGATATCCTTTCTATTCTCATTGTTCAGCTGTAAATCAAGAGCTTGGCAAGCTCTTAAGCAATCGCACTCTAAAACTTGTGGGTTCTAATTGGGCTCAGATTAGATCAGAGATAAAGTCTAGACCATGAAACTGAAAAGGAAAAAAAAAAAAAATCACCCCTCTGCTCTTTTAACAGAGATCTCCAGACTGATAAAGTCTCCATCTGTAGTCTATTTTGAGTTTATACGCCCTGCTGAATTGTAGTGCTAAACTAGTTCTGCACCGATAAGCTGTGCCGTGCATCATTCGGTGTGAGCATATCTTAAGGTTTTGCTGGTTTATAATTTCAACATGACATCCAGACAGCTAATTGTCTCAGGATGCAGTCCATCATTCCAGCAGAGTCTGAGGCTAGCCTTGTCCGCTCTCACCTCTCGCATCCCAGAACCCAGGAAATGCCCCTGAAACAGTCACACAACAAGCCCAGCCAGGCCAGGAACCAGGAATCAATCCGGCCTGCTCCTTCCCAAGAGGCTCTAGCTGTGCCCTTCTTCCCCAGCTGATCGGCACGGCTAAATTATCGTGTGTGGTCAAGCTCATGAAAAAAGGCAAGGCAAAAAAGAAAACAGCATGTTGTGGTGTCTGGCTGGGGGCTTGTGATGTCTAGCCAACAGGGAGAGCTGTGAACCACAGAGGCCTGCGAATAATTTCTCCACAGGAAGTGGCCTGCTCACATGAGCTCCCGGCACTGGGCGCTCCCTCATGTTCTCGCCCACATGGCTTTAATCACTGTTCACAAACACAGACCAAAAGACACTTAAAATCTGCTTGTGACGAGCATTCCTATGAGATATTCTCAGTCCATGCCTGAAACACTTTCCTTGAACAATGGAATAAAATGCAAACAATAGTGAGTCGTATCTGCAAGGGTTAGGGGTTATATGAGGACATTAATGGTGCGATATGGTGCATGGTCACATACCAACTTTGTTCTGCTGTATATAATTCATATCAGCTATAACTGTGTTGTAAATGGGTCTAACGAGTAACAAGATCTGCCTATTATTCCAGTTGCCTTATGCATTATGATATAATTCATGTTGTTACAAAGAACAGTGATTCATACACTCACCTTTGTACATAAGGGTAGGGCAGGCACATGACTACACCAGGGTGTAGTACGGACTAAAACATACGTATTAATGCTTTGTTTGAAGAGTACAGAGTTACATTCTGTTGTGGAGCTTTGCCGATGCAGCATTAGTTTATAACGTTAATGATAGCATTCTGGTGGGGAAAAAGTAAACGGCAGGCAGATTATGCCATTAGATTGGAGGGGTAACATGTCTATCAAAAGCGCGAAAAATAAACTATTAGGGTTGAGCAATGCATTATATCAAAGGATGGAATAATACGATGATGTGGTGCAAACTATCACACACCCACACGCAGACTTAGACAGATAGACAGCTGCGTTCGTGACTTATAATTTCCGTAATGCTCTTCTGGGTTCACGGTGTGTTTCCCCTCAGTACCCAACATGGTAAACAGAAAGGTTGCAACCCTTTCATTCACACCAAAACACAAAACTTGGTGTCCTGTTGTGTCATTTGTACTTTAATCGGACAATGAGTGTTTAGTCTGTCTGCTTTTAGGGATTTCAGGAAGAATGATAGAAAAAAAAAAATGTATGTGATGCAGTTGTGTCAGTAAAGCAGGCTAATACTATCAGCCCACATGAGCACATAATATCGAGGGTGTTTCAGTCTGATGGGTCGCACCAATCTACAGTCTGGTCTAGAACAAAATCAGCTCCAACCTTGATAATTTATACCATTCTAAAGATTTTAACTAACACAAATATTGGTCTACAGCGATATTTATCCTGCTGAATGTAACATCAGACGTTCTTTTTGTCGACAGGTTTCATATTTGGTTAACATCAATCTAAAAAAAGTCTCATAATGGTCCAGCGTGCTTTAAAGCCCTTTGCATAAAACGTTTAACCGTCATCTGCACTAGCACCAGCCAGACAGTTATATTTAGACGCGAAGAAAGCCACAGCGTTTGAACTGAAAGTCTAATATGAGGAAAAGATACTGATGATGTAATCATACTGCTGTGTAACTGTGCTTGAGTCAGTCCTTGTGTTTTCTGTGAATCCATGTATGAGTTGCAGCAGTCTGGACCACAACTTTCCCACCTGCCTCAGCCACCCTGACCTTAGCCACACTCTAAGTCGTCCTCCCCTTTTACGCATGAGAGAGGACTGAAGTAATTACTGCTACTCACTATAATGAATTATCTGCCTAATTAAACCGGACACTTAAACAAACTTGGTCTTTGTTAATCAGTCGAGTTTGCAGTTTTTCCACTTCCAAATAGTCCTTGGCACCCATTTGAAGGCAATTTCACTCTTTTCCATGACTAGCCTTGGTTACTCTTCAGAGGTATGCCTCCTATCCTTCTGCCCTCTCCTGGGTGGTACACCACTAAAGCCCTCAAATTGGGCATACATACTGTATGGACAAAATATGTGGTGGGAAAACAGTTTACATGTATGTATACAGAGCACTTTGTCTGACTTTAGAGAGCTTGAAAGAGGAAAATCTAGAAGAAACCTAAAGTAATTACACATAATCCATGCACAAAAAAAGACAGACAAGGTTCACATTGATAAGAAATTCACTCATATACGTGCTGCAAAGATGCCATGGATGGGAATCACCTGATGCGAGGTGCTGATTCGATTTGTATTGCGGTTTTATATACAGTAAAACCTCGGATTACGAGTAACACGGTTTGCGAGTGTTCTGCAAAAGAGCAAAGATTTTTAATACATTTTGACTTGGAAAACGAGCATTGTCTTGGTTTACGAGCACCGAGTATCATGTATCA
>JAQQZT010000015.1:10455134-10470812 GCA_030068275.1 Clarias platycephalus | reverse complement strand
AAAGTTATTTGGATTTTTACAACATTATTGTTGAAATACACAGTCCTGAAAAAGAGGCGTTTCTTTTTTTGCTGAGTGTATGTACAGTATATAAGAGCTACATGTCAGACCCTAAAGGCCTCACTGAGCATGTTAAATGTTATAGTCCATGACAGCACAATTAGAAGAAGTTTGAACAAGTTGAGTTGGTTTGTTTGAACAGGGTTGCCAGGAGAAAGCTTCTTCTTTCTAAAAAGAACACGGAAGCAAGACTTGAGTTTGCAAAACTGCATCAGAACAAACCACAAGACTTCTGGAACAATGATCTATCTACAGATGAGACCAAAGTGCAGTTGTTTGAATGAATTAATGCTCAGCGCCATGCCAAACAGCATTGCAGCAGAAACACCTCATACACACTGTCAAGCACGGTGGTGGAGGGGTGATGATTTGGGCTAAATGATTTCTGGGGACCTTGTCTTCATGGAAATGACCATGAACTTCTCTGTATACAGTACCAGTATTATACCCTGTTCAGAGTGTAATGACAAGTCACAAGCTGGCCAAGTTATTCTAATATCATAAACAAAAAATTAGAAAACATGTTGTCATCCTACTATTAGACCGGGTTCTTTCAAAAAGCTTCATCACAGACAGAACATACAGTAATAACCAGATCTAACTGTTGCCAGGACACATGATAGATATGTGCTGCCAACTCTATTTTGTGCCTGCAGACACCCAAACACTGATTGCCATTATAGGAGCAATAAGGTGTTCACATGGAAATATCAGTGCACTTAAGGAAACCTCACATGAAGCAATTCCTTACTAAAGCTTTTAATTTGAGGTGGTCAGACACCACGGCTGGACTGAACCAGACTTTAGCACTCGGTGTTGTCATATTATTGCATATCATTTACACCCACTATAGAACAACAAAGTGTACATTTGAATTTACTAGCCTCTGTTGGGTATAAGCTTTCTGGAAGCTGATGACCTTTTCATGCTTCCCTCTGGACTACTGAATTCTGGGTAACTTATTACCCTTCATCTGTACAGCACATTCCCCGCCAGCAGTTCCAGGTCAGCTATGGCATTATGTCTACAGCTGGGACTGCCTGTTCACACAAACCTTTCCTGCATTCCCACTCACTTGTGCTTTTAGATCTCAATCAGGGCACATCGATCATCATAGTTGGCAGCACAAAGTAAATTTTTTTCAAAATAAAAAATTGCCTTTTTTTTTTTTGGCAGACATTTTCTGATGTGCCTCATTCGCTATTTCTCAGCACCTGGTTAAAGTTTTTTTCGTATCCATGACCCCACCAGTGCTTAGAACTTTCACATTAAGACCATCGAAGGTATTTAATGCTAAAAGCAATACTGACATAGCATTTTATTCCATCACATTTAAACTATCACCGGTAAATAAATAAAAAAGTCCAATCTAGATGACTTTTTCGTACTTCCATTCCTGTAAGTCATTTACATTTGCTCACGGAGGTCTTCTTGCTCAGATGACCGATAACATATTTACACACACGACCACAGTACGCATGAGATTAGTGTCTGAAATAGCAACTCCCGTGTTCAGTCATAGCAAGCCCTTAAAAAGGATGTCGTATTGCTCTCCCATCGCACTTGCGTGTCAGGTCAGAGAGCTAAACTTAGCTGGGCTGCCAGAGCGTATTTCCTGCAGCGTTCTCACTTCAGGTGGCATCCTGAGTGATCTCATGAGTCTATCTATACTTCCTTTAGATACTACTAGCATTAGATTATACACTCTAAATAAGACTTTAGACACTAAATAAGACTACATAAGATTTTTAGGGTATAGATTTTAACTGCACACTCCTTGTGTACTTGTGCTTTAGGGTTTAGCTCTTTTTATGGCTGAGCAGAAGGGTGTTTAAACAAAACAGCGTTCCACAGTGTTACTTGGGCACATTCATTGTTCGTGGTGTGTGTGTGTGTGTGTGAGGCCCAGGCAAGACCACATGTAAAGCAGCTCAGATTGGTATGTCTTCATACAAACATTTGCAAGCTTATTGAGCGTTGTTGTACAGTGCAACTAGGTAACTGCTTGTTGAGAGGCTGCTTTTGACCCAGACGTTTAGATTTTTCTTTTCCTTCATCTGAATGTAAACAAGGCTTGATTTCATCTCAGCAGACTAAACAGGAGACAGTTACAGTGTTGGTATCTTTCGACAACTTTTCTCAGTGTTTTTTTTGCTTATTGGAAATGCTGTAGAAAGACGGTGTGTGTGTGTGGGTGTGTGTGTGTGTGTGTGTGTGTGTGTGTGGGTGGGTGTGCGCTCTAGAAACTAAACAAATCTACTGTAAATGGATCAGTTTAGCTCAATCAGGGAATATGTGAACAATACCACTGGACAGGCCAGGAGTTAAGACGAATTATTTCGCATAGACACCAGATTAATATGTGAAGGCAACCAAGTTCTGCTGACAAAACATTAGTGTCATTTCTTTCCTAACACCTCATTCAACTTCCCTACTCCTTAATGACAGTGCTCATTCTGACAGGAAGTCTAGGTTTGATACTATAGTAACAAGCAAAACAACATTTTGTCAACCCCAGTCTGAATAATATATTAAGTTTCACAAAGAATTCAATTGTTCTGGTAAACATATTTTACTAAGAACTAAACAGAACTAAAGTCCGTAAAAGCTGTTAATCACCATTTAAAGTATGAAACAATGAAAAGCCAAATAAACTTTGTGTAAAAATTCTGTAAGATTTTTTTCAAAATCAGTCATCATTCAAAAAACTTAACATATATCATGTACTGAATGTATACCAGACATTTCCATGAAAAAAAAAAAATAGATTAATCACATCACTACATGGCTAAACCACTCACTCTCATTCACTCACTCATCATCTACACCGCTTTATCCTATATTAAGGGTTGCTGGGGGCCTGGAGTCCATCCTAGGAAACGTAGGGCATGAGGCAGGGTACACCCTGGACGGGGTGCCAATCCATCGCAGGGCACGGACACACTCATTCACATACTACGGGCAATGTGGGAACGCCAATTAGCCTAGTCTGCAGGTCTTTGGACTGTGGGAGGAAACCAGAGTACATGGAGGAAACCATGGCTAAACCTGTAAAATATATTAGAATATTCACAACACATTTGTGTGTGGGTTTTTTTTTTTTTTTTTTTTTACTTTTTGTTTGGGTTGTTTTTCGCAGCATCAGCAGCTTCTTTAAGTATCGCATATCCATCATGTCAAACTTTAATTAATCAACTGGCTGACAAGAGAATGATCAGTGATCATGTGACTGGTCACAGTAAGCAGTCGAGGTAAAAGCTGATTATCCAGCACAATGTAAAATACTCTACGGTTTGTTCTGGCAAAACAACATAAATAATAAAATAAATAACTAGGAAAAGCTATACATTTTAAAGCTGTGTTATGCTAGTCAGAGATGCGTAAAATGTGTAAAAGTGTTTTACATGAGTTCTGTCTCAATATCTTAAACACCTTTTTTGTCACTCCTCCTCCAAATGCACAGTTTCTGTGTCTATGTTAATGAGCTACTGCCGAGCCACACCCTGCCAGAGAACAGCAGAGCCGAGCAGGGGATTGAGGACACCGAAGCTGTTTGTTTAAGCCCTGATCAGGACAAAAATGGAAGAGGGACAAAATGAAATGTTTTTATTTGTATACTTGTATAAATTTTGAATGTCTAAAATGATTTAAAGGTTTGGACAGCATGGAGCTAATCATGATCTAAAAAAAAAACAGTACCCAAGACATTCCTTGTGCTTGTAGACACTTTCCCTTATCGGAGCATTAAGGTGTTCAGATTGGTGTCATACAGAGAAATAACAAAATATTCTCAGTTTGTTCTTCACATCAGCAGTTCAATAGTATTTATGGTGTCTATATTTTTTGTCTGTGTTTTTTACATTCAATCATTTCACAATTTGTCTCTGGGATCAGGTCGGCCTAGCTAGTAAACACGTCCTTACATTTAATCACATTAATCGATTAATAAGCACTCTAGCGTTCTAGAGTGCTTATTAAGTGTTCTTTACATACATGTTCTTTACATTTATTCACATGGCCATACAGTATAATGCATAAAGAGTGTTCTGCTATTGTTGGATATGTGTATGAAATGTGTTGCTCATATTAAAGCCCTGGTCACTGGCACTCGATATCTTCTAATCGGGAAAATGATAAAAACCTGAATATTCTTTCCATGGAAAAAGTGCAATGTTTCTCAGAGTGATAAGTGCATGCACAACTCGTGGAGGAGGAACTTCACGTCCATCCTGTGCCAGGTCACAGGCTATATTTGTACACATGAACAGTGATCACCCACACAAACCCTGGGAAAGATACTTTTGGGAGAGAAACTAAAGATATAAACCTTCGATTTAAGAAAAAGAAAAAAAAAAAGAAAAAAAAACACCATAGACCAGCTGCAAAAACAAGATATCAGCTCTGCCACATTTGTCTCAACTGCCATCATAGTGCACAGTGAGACATGGGGCAGTTCATAAGACCTTATATTGTTCGAGAAGAGCGCAACTGGAGTATTTGGCTCGAAGCCGTTTCAGTTGCTCAGCTGTTCATTTATTTATGACCAACTACATCAAAACATACCACATGCCTAAAACTGCTATACCAAGTCCGAAGCTTTATACCAGAGCCACAATATATACACACTTTACCTGTCCACTTAATGTCTTAACTGCTAGGTTCATTTTAGAATAGACACAATAATTATGTCACAAAAGAAGTACTTTCTCCTCAAAGTGGGTGCAGATGCTCCTGGCCTTCAGATTTCTGGGAGAATAGCACAGGCAGGAATGTAAATGTTCCAGACACCCAAACAGTGCAGTGTTCCCGCCAAGCTGCATACTTGAGATGAGTGACTTCATACCGAGGCAGCAGCACGCTCTGTGTATGCAAAACACACAGCCATGGCAACCGAAGTGACATCAGGAACATGATATGAACTCCTCTCCATGACCCAGAGCATTTCTTTCGCCTTAAGAGTCAGGAATGAGCTCACCGTAAGCGTTCCATTACATCAGAGCAGTCGCACTTCATACAGGAACCAATCAAATGTAACCGTGTGACCCGGGTAGACCGGCGCTGTGCTGTTCCTCTTACGAGGCTTCTGAGATGTTTTGTCTAGAGATAGGGTTTCCGCTGCGTGCATGTGAGCAAGTGGACACATCGTTTAGAGACAAGCTCAAGTACAAAGTTAAGATAGCAAGGTTTTCACCAGAGGAACAAAACTTAAGGAAGGAAACGGGCACTTGGCTGTTTATAAAAAATAAAAAACGTTGCAAGTTTCATTAGACCCAAATATAACAGTCAGGGAGATTTGAGGGCTAAAAATCTACTGTATGTCAAAGCATGGGAAGGAAATTATTAAAGGTTGAGCAATGTATTACATCATGTGGTCGAATCAATGTTCCGTTTTTCTGTGCAATATGTGCTTAGTCTTTTTCCTTCTCCAAATGCATTTTGATGGAAAGATGACCAAATAAATAATCCACTTTATTCACACTTATTTGACCCAAGACTGTATTTGGTAGGCGAGATATCCAACACTGCTGATGACGTTATGCAGCCTGTGTGTCAGAAGCTCAGCCCCAAAAAATAAATAATAATAAATCACACACACCTTCGTGGACAGACTCGATCAGTTGATTTAATTAGATTTTTGGGCATCGAGTACATGGTCAGTCTGATGCTCACCAAATTTGTGGAAGATGCAAGCAGTTTCGATTTTCTGCTAAATCTGTGGATTCGTCAATTTTCTCCCATGTAACATCTGTAAATAAACTGACGGAAGGCAACAAAGAAATATAGTGACGTCTTCTTACCTACAAAAGACAAAGGTGGCTTTGTCTTGCTAACTCACCAATATCAACTAATAGTTGTTTTATGTCCCATTTTTGTACTAAAAGGTAGTCTATTATGAATAATTAGGTCAGATTTAAGCCAACAAATTAAGCCTACTTCTGTAACCAGCCAAAAAGAAGGCATTTTTATAAGGCATTTAATTTTTTTTATTCAAATGGGTACCAGCTTACTGACTTTTTAAAAAGAATCTAAATGATTTCTTAAAAAAAAAAAAAAAAGGAGACAATATTCATAATAAACTTTATTAGATAGTCATCAACATTATCTACAACACTTAGTACAAAGAGGGTGGTGGTCTGCAGGCAGGAAGGACACAAGAACAGAAAGCTGAACATAACCCAGCAAGCTGGATATCAGACAGGAAACTACATTTGCACATCTAAAACAAGATTATGCAGTAAACCGAGAATAGGCTGGGCAAAGAAACTTGAACGTTTCCTCATCAGTATATCGAATTCTCCCCCCCCTCCCATTATCAATACCAGGGGAGTCAGTGGTTAGCTCATGGGCAAGGCACAGTACAGTAGTGTCACAACATATGCACTTTAAGTCCCACTTCTGGACCATTAAGCCTTCTTCTCAGCACTGACAGATTAAAACAGCGTTTTTCACAAATATGGTAAAATTAAAGATTGTGTGCAACAACAGAAACTGATTAGAAGGTAAGAATTAAAAAGAAAAGAGGACCAACAGCTAAACAGCCTGCTGCTTTTACTATTGTTCATGAATGTTGCAGAATTTCACAGTGATGCCATCCTTCTTTTCATTTAAAAATCATGGCTCTCTCTAAACACAAACGTTCCCATGGACAGGCACTTCAGATATTACAGTGTAGTCTGGGGAAAGGACGTATTAACTGTAGGAGCAACGAGGCAGGCTATTAGAGCATGCTAGCTTTGTAAAGTCGTGCAAGTGCTAGCCTTTCAACCTCCATTACAGACACAGAGGTCAAGTCCCGTTTCCCCAAGCCAGACAGACAGCCAGGGCTGCCGGAGTTAACACCAGGCTATATTTAACCTGCCAAGAGGAAAGGGGGAAAGCCATTGCCACGCACTCAGTCTGCTACAATGAGTCAATTTATATTTGTATTCTGCCTTTTAAAAAAAAAAAAAAAAGCCCTCTGCCTTGAACCTCACATTCAGATGCATCTCTCCTGCTAATTCTGAAAAGGAAAGACAAGTGTAGGAGATTAAAAAAAAAAAAAAAAAACTTTAAAAACATCTCTATAAATTCATGCTCAACCTAGTTAGCAGGTACATCACTGATATCCTGCTAGACCAACTACAATTAAACATCCAGCATTCAAAAAGCTAAACCCGGCACACGCCTCCATGTAGCTCTAATTAAAATGGTTAAGGAATGGCGGGAAAAAATGAAAACTACAAAAAGAGGCAACCATTATGGCGAACAGCTGAGGTTTCAAACTCGGTGCAATTTTCCATCCAGCCATGCGGACACGTTCTTTTCTGGGACAGCTCGTGTCACAGGGTTCAGTGCGTCTCCCATTGTGTATTCAGCATATGACATGACTGAAAGCAAGCCACAAAACAAGGGTTTACCAAAAAAAAAAAAATTTAAAAAAAGTGGATGCAAAACATGACCGTAAACACTTCAATTGTGAGACCGAGGCGTCCTTGGTGTAAAAATAAATGTCCCAAAGTACCAAAATTCAAAGTGAGGAGAAAAGCAGTTAAGAAAAAAAAACGAGTCCATCAGAAGGAAGGAAAAAGAAAACGCATCCCAGAGAGAATAGCCGCTCTGCCTTACAATAAGCAAAGACACTCATTATCATTGATAGAGCAGGTAGTTCTTGAGAGAGGCAGGTAGAGGAAGTCCATGTATTTCAGTCAGTCTCTCCCGGCCCAATGCTAATCTCACTGAACGTCTGCACAGGTCCATGAGAGGCAGGGGCTCAGCTGCGGGAACAAAACACAGAAAACAACATTACAAAACCACACAAAAACAACCCACACACATTGACCGTAAGAACAAATTCCTCCAAAATACGGCTTTCAGTCTGTTTCCGCTACATCATCTGTGTTTCATCTCGGTTCTCACTGTACCACCTGCTACACGGCGCTTACTTCATAACCTCACAAACTGCACTCTAGAGAGGGTAACATTATATATACGCAGCAGCACGTTCAGGCTTTTGTCCAAATCACCCAGCGCTGAAGGAAAAAAAAGCATTACAAATGCTGTGACAGGACCTGGATTCGCTGCAAGCCGTCTGAGGCCGACGACTCTAAGCGGCTGAGTAATGCACTGGCTGTGCTCTCTCAGCCAGCTAATCTCACGAGAGGAGATGAAGAAAGGAAAAAAAAAAAAAAAAAAATATAAAAAAAATAACACGAACACCTGCATCCTGAGCTGATGTGGCACATTAAGGCTGCATTAAAAACATCTTCCTGAAGTCAGACCATCATTAAAATGTTCCTACACATCGTCGACTCACTCGATTCCCTGAAGGGAGGCTCTGAGAGCTGTTTCACCGTCTGAGGACGCACAGAGCACTGGGGGGGAAAATAACAGACGTGTGTGATTAGACAGGACGCAATTGGTGGTCAGGAGTCCATTTCCTTTTAAAAACAGTGTTTATAGGACAGTGCTGAGAACTGGCTAGACTGCTCGTACTCAGCTGCGGCCCTCACATTACTGGACCATGTCGCGATGACATCATACGGATATCATACAGCAAAGCTCGAGTGAGCACGAGGGAATTTTTTTAAAAAAAGTTACCACTTCAAAAGAAAAACTAAGCACCGTATTAGTAATTACAACTCTAGTCAAACTCAACCTTCAAATTCAGGATCATTACAAAAAAAAATGTATTTAATTTGTGATGTGTTCGGTCTGTCAAATCTCAATGAACACACAACACATGCTGCTTTATTACTAATATTAATCTTCAGATGCAACACGGCTTCAAAGTTTCAGAGCTTCCATTCTGGTTAATCCAAGATAGCAGCACAGCTGTGGATTTACAGGGCCTCGTTACAAAACCTGCATTTTAAATTGCAGCTCTTGTAAACGAGATACACGTCATCGCACCACCCACTTAGTGTTTTCCTTTTAGCCGAGCTCGCCATCTCAGAGTTAAGCTATTAAGCGGGTTATTTATACACACCTTGGGCGTGGAATAATTGTCAACGTTTTACAGAGCTGTATGTGCGCATCACTGGGTGAAGTTATGTTACAGAAGCTTCTTGGAGCAGTAGACAGGTTATAGAAGTATGAGGCTCATGAGATCTGGCTCGGTATGAATTTCACATGTGGTGCGTTTGCTAAAGATGTAAAATAAATCAGCCTCGAGCTTCATTTTAAATAACGCCGTCAAAGATTGAATTACGATTCATTGCTAAGCCGGGGCCCGAATGACAGAAATGAGTCTTTAAAACATGACTAGATGGAAAAAAAGAAAAAAAAGAAAAAAGAAACACCTAATCATTAAATCATTACGGATAACTAATCCATTGGCGAGAGCGCATATTTAAGGAGCAGATCCATATCAGCTGTGGAACGATAAAGTGCAGTGGAAAACAGACAGCGGCTAGACTAGGAAAATAACTTCCCTGATATTTGCAAGACTTAACAGTGATGTCACTTTGTTCCCTCCATACAACCACAGATGTCTCTACGAAATACATTTCCATACACTGATGAGACCTACAGAACTCTTAAGGTTTAACAAACCACAAAATCGATGTTGCGCAACATTTCAATTGTAAGCACAAATTTGTAGTACTTACGATCAAGTCCATTGAGGTACCGGATTCTGATTTCACAATGTCCCCAGACTGCACTTACTACAGGGTACAGTTTTCTGCCCTTCAGTCCTCGGAAAGCCACGCCCAAATACTGTCCATCCACAATGAAACTTAAAGTGCCCTCGTCCATGTCCAGCACCACCAGAAACGAATCCGGAACAACAAAAGTCTCGTCCGACTCCAGAAAAGCTGGGTAGGTCTGGCTGGGTAGATTTTTGCCGTCATGGTAAAGTTTGTTTCGTCCCAGGTCCCAGCCCCAGGACTCGTTGTTGTTCCCTACCAGTGCCGAGTATCCTACCGAGTGCAGCGGGGCTTCCCCAGTGGCCACGCCCACCACAGCATGAGTGCCACGCTGGCGCAGCGCCCAGAAGATTTCCCAGACGTGAAGGCCACGCGTGTATCCGACACGACCACGTATGGCGTCCGTACTCTGCGCCACTGGGTGGCGGTGGAAAATGAGCTTGTTGTCCTCTTTGACGAAGATGTTAAGCGAACGATCGTCGTTGTTCCACGAGTGCTGAACCTGAATCGTGGTGGATGCAGGTGGCATGTCCAGTAGCATGTCCAACCGTGGCGGTTTGCTGTAGTCCAGGGCCTGCAGCTGTAGCTTGTGCGGCCGAGTCGTGGGATCCCGCATGTCCACGGTCTTTATGCCGCCTGGAACCTTTTGCCCCATGCTCCGGGTGGTTCAGATAGTGCCTTGTGTCGAACTCCCTCCCAAAACCAAGCCAGGAACGGCAAGCAGCAAAGACGGCCGGGGTTCTGCTCCTTCACCTCGGCCCCTCCGCAGACCTCGAGAGTAGTCTGATGTTTCTGGATCGAGTGGTGCAGGAAAAAACAAAACGGGTCAAAGTCGTTGCCAGTTAACCCACCTGTAATAAACAAGGAAGAACATGGCAACCATTACTAATATTCACATTCCAAGTCAGAAAAACAATCGTTAAACATGGACGCAAACGGTGTTCCTCTGAGCCCTACACATACTCCGTGCCAATATGTGTTAGGCAGGTGTTATATAACCAGCGTGGTTTCAAATTTGTGTCTTGCAATTCTCAATGCGGTCTTCAAAACAAGGCTTTCGCACATCTGTCTCAAGACTCAGTTGGAATTTACAGCGGTGTTCGCATTTGTGTTCTGTAGCTGGCTACGAACACAGTACCAAGAGATTCACAGTCATTCTTTTGATAATTCATTCACAACAAAATGCAATGAAAGCTGTGTAGCCTTGGAGAATCTTGTTATTCCCATGTCCTCCTTGTGAATATTACATTACAGTTAGTTAATGCAACTGGGGGATTTCTCACTGTAACATTACATCACATGATGAGGCAGTGCACACAAATCACCACCGCTTACCACATTCAGCACAGTCGCCACAATTATTATACTTTTTTTTTTGTTGATAGGAAATAAAGGGGGAGGAAGCAAAGGCAAGTCATTTCCTCTTTCGAGTTTGTCTAGGCAGAAGATAACGGGAAAAGCAATAACATGTCTGGCTTTAAAAATATATAATATGCAGCTGTGTTGTTTTCAGGAAAAGCCACAAGTGGCAATATTCTGTCTGGCTCCCAGACAGGCCGTGGCAGAGAAAGATGACAAAACCTCGTTATACAGGCAGTCTACTTTTACCAGTACAGGCTGCGATATCTTTATCCGCAGTCCTGCGCTATATATACACATACACAGACACAGAGCAAAGGCAAAATGTCTTCACACAGCACATAACGGTTCTAAGGAACAGCAAAAAACAAAGAGAACCAAGTCCCTCTGTGTTAAATACTGGACCGCTCAAGGGGGCCAAGTCCTAATTGAATTGTAGACAAGAATTCATTGAGAAGCGTCTTGGTACTTGTTCTGATACAAGTAAACAACCATTTAAATGGGTCATGCCTCTCCGGTGATGGCCAGGGCAAAGAAGGACTGGGAAAGAAGGGAAAAAGAAAAGAAAAGAAAAAAAGAAAAAAAAAAGAAAACCACAAGTGAGTGGCGAATTTGCAAATACAGACAATAGCGTTTTTTTAATGGCTGTCCAACCTTTAAAAAGTAAGTAAATGTGTTAATTTGCAACTCAAGGGTTTTAAAACAACTCCTTCCACTACACTAACAGGAAAAAGATACAAGTCTATTATCTACATGAACTAGGAAACAATTCTGAAGTGAGATTCATGAAACCAAACGATAACATGTCAGATATTGTAGCCAAGGAGCTCGTCTGGGTGGGAGAGCGCGCGACACGTGGAAGCGACACCCTGCTGTCGTGCTGTTTCGACAGGTTTATTTTGGTACCTGAAAACAGCGGCTCATGCTGCTGGTCAGAGCGTCTGGCCTCGTATGTGGGGAACTGATTGAAATGCACGGAACGCCATGTGGATTTGCAGGGTCTGGAGAACACTGGCCGCTTTTGTTCAAACCACATTTTAATACTGATGCTAATAAGGGCTTTCCTGGAACCAGATTTAAAGGATGACGTGCCAAATTGGTGCCACTCTGCTCTATAAAAGCAGTCTCTACTGGGCATGCCTTTAATAGAGTAATGGAAGTCATGACCCAAATCATTACAGCCAAAAGCAGTCGCAGTGCATGGTGTAGCACGGCGCTGAAACGGACAGGTTGTACTCACACACTCGAGGCATCTTACAGATAACTGCTAATGCAAGAGTGGGAAGGTAGAGATGGCAAATCATGGTGTAAACAGAAATGTCCCACCTAGACAGACGTGGTAAAGTAGCAAGCAAACAGTACATTTCCTTGAGATGTATTTTCCCCCTCCAATTACTTGGTGGCTGAAACAAATCTGGGGAAAAGGAGGGGTGTTTATACAGTATGCTTGCAGTTTTGGTTAAAGCAACTGCTCAGGCTCTTGTTTTCCCTCTTAATTACAAAGCCATTTGCCAGTTCAACAAGTATAGAAGAAATAAAATGCCTGAGATGTATAAACGAGGGGACTTTCGATTGCGCAAAATAACGGTTACGAATGTACAAGTATTGATGTACACACAATCATTCAACATTTCCCACAGACAGATGCTCCTCTTCCGCAAGTTGATTTTCAAGGATCAGGATCAGTTGGTCAATGTTCACAGGAACATCTGGAGTGGGCCTTGAGCCACCTCAGCCGAGACAGTCGTACGGCATGCTTTAAAACGTTTGCACCACTCAAATGTTTTACTGCAACTAAGAGTTTCACAGTTCTGTGCACGTCAAATCGGTTTTATGCCTTCACTTAAGAAATGGTATCAAGAAGTCCTGGTTTGACTTGAATGCACCTTATGTATGCACACGGACAGACACGGATGTTCAAAGGAAACCATTAGTAACACACTCCAGTTACAGTCAGTCAGCTGCTGATGCCTTACATCAGTTTATGCAAATGAGGAACTAATTACAGCAAATGGGGAAGAATTAACACATGCAAAATTATTCAGAATGATCAAATAATAGAAGGGGGGGAAAAAAAAAAAACCCACACACACACACAAAGTCCCTCATCTGGCACATTTGGTGAGAACAACACAGCAGTTGCACCCAAGTGTGGACCAAAACGACTGGTCTGAGAACGTCTCAGCAAGGTGGTCTCGGACCACTTTCAAACAACTCTGGAGTGAGAACGTCATTCGATTATGAATCGACCCAGCTGTAGAAAGTGAATCAGATTTGTACTTCAGGTTGTTCGCAGATGCAAGTTGCTCAATCGTGTTCTGGATATCTGGAGCAATGAATGAGGAAAGAAAATGAGGTGACGCAAAACAAAAAGATATTCATATAATTTATTAATATGCAAACATATTAGCTTTGTGTTGTCAATCACAATATTTTTTCTACTTTTAATATTTCCTTTGATCAAAAAAAAAAAATAAAAAAAAATAAATAAAAAAAATACATTCCGCAAACCAATTTTTGTGCATTTCATTTAATCATCTGCCAAACAGACAGCAAACCAAAACTAAGTTTGGCTCCGATTCAGACTAACAGGGGATTAAGAGCTCTTGGACGACAGCATTATTTCATTAACTGCCCCCAGCCCTCAAATAATCACAGTGGATTTGCACTGCATTACTTCCAGCGATGCTCATGAGGACCAAAACATTAGACGCTCCTGCGGAATTGCTCGATATGCTTCAGTTTTGCTGACTCACACATCTCGCACATCTACATGCCTGCGTCAATTAGTGCAACCACACGCACTCCAATTCTGTGAAATGTGATTCAATGCAAAACTGTTTTAGCAGCTCAGATTAACCAGGAATGTACTGCTTCAAGTTAGCTTTTTGTGTGCTCCTGCATACCAGTCAAACTCGTATTATTCAATTTCATTTTAAATGCACAAGAGATTTACAGAAGCTATTTATAACATCCTCCTGCTAAACGAAGACATTTTCTCCAAGTAAATCCTAGAACAAAAGGCCTGGCTTGTCCGTGCAGTTGCAACAGACTTTAAAAAGAGCATCTACTTTTGCTTATTATACTTAAATTGGTGAACAATGGCGCTACCATTAACACAGCTTGAATAAAAAGTTTGTTTTTGTACAACAGACGCAAGCATGCCTGAAAAGTAGCACAAAAACAAACAAACAAACAAACAAAAAAAGGTTTATTAAATAGGGGGGGGGGGGGGGGGGACAATGTTGAAATATGAGAATACTTTTTGAAGGAGCGGAGTCCTTCCAGTGAACTTCAGATGAACCCGGGCTCACCCTGGATTAAAGCAATAATGCAATTCAGTCACATGCCAGCATACTCGCTCGGCTGCACAGCTGCCTACACAGCAGCCGTGAGAAACATGCACTCGGTACACTCCCTCACTAGACGAGTCAAACAGCCCAAAAACAGGCGCAGTCATAATTAACCCATGCCATTGCGCCGAGCTAAAACATACAAACACTGTACAAAAACTGTCAGATCAAACTCTGACTTGACTTAGTCTTTTACGCAAACACGCCCAACGTGATGAAAACATCCTCACCCTATGGTAAGAATTGACAGTGGCAGGGCTCACATCATCAAAAAGACGCATGGCCGCTCAATTACTACACATAGCTCTTTGCTGACGTTAAACATTTCCCAAAAACTGACTGAACTAAACTGTAGTTGCTTGTGTGCTAGTCAATCAATTTAGCAGTTCTACACATTTTAAAATGCATGCATTTTGAAAACTTGAGCAGCTTTTTCCACATTCCTGAATTAAACAAGCTGACAGGAACTGAAATCGTCAAGATTTGTCAAACTGCTATGATTTAGCAGAAGATACAAAAGCTATAAACCTGCCTCACGCTTTTATAAGACAGCCCAGTACCCATTACAGCATACCATGTACCAGTTCAGTGTTTCGGCTGCTCCCGTCTGATCCACACCCAGCTCGTCACAGGTTTTATGCCAGATGCCCTTCCTGATGCAACCCTCCCATTTCATCCAGGCTTGGGACCGGCACTGCATCCAGGAGTTTATTAATTCATGTTCATGGTCTAAAAATGCACAAACCTCCTACAAATAGCTGCAATCCACCTTTAAACAATTAAAAAATTGCTACAATCTGTTTTTATTCAGCAAGTCCAGTACTGTGCAATAGACTTGAGTCACTCCTCATAGCTTTATATTTTGCTTCCAAAGAGTCAGGCTCTCTAATTTTTTTTTTTTATGTAGTCTTGAGAAATAGTTCTCCAGGTTTCCTGAAGGACTTTTTGGCACGGTTTTGTCTCGCATTTTCAGTCCAGTCCTTGTACCGGACCAGTTTCAGAGGAACTGTTTGTTAAGCCACTCCGTGACCTATGAATCATTCAAGCATAAGAAAAACATAACCTGGGGCATGAATCAGTGAGAAACAGGTGCAGATGACAGATCAGGCTGGTGATGCTAATAAAAGGGGAAATGAAAGGGTCTATAGAGGGCCTCTGAGTGGCAAGTGGTAAAGTGCTCGCCCCATCATCCGGAGATCACGAGTTCGATTCCCGGGTGATGCTGTAACCTCTCGCAGCCAGAGATCTAGAGAGAGCTGATTGGCCGAGCTCTCTCAGAG
>JAQQZT010000015.1:10422272-10440767 GCA_030068275.1 Clarias platycephalus | reverse complement strand
TTGCATAAATGTCATGTAATTGTCGATAAAAGCCTTTGAAACGTATGAAGTGCTTGTAATTATATTTCAGTACATCATAGAAACAACTGAAACAAAGATCTAAAAGTAGTTTAGCAGCAAACTTTGTGAAAACTAATATTTGTGTCATTCTCAAAACTTTTGGCCACGACTGTATATATACAGTGTGTGTGAGTTGACCACGCACTGGTAATGGTAGCACGCAGGAACTCCAAATTGCCCATAGAGTGTGAATAAGCGTGTGCCCTGCGATGGATTGGCACGCCATCCAGGGTGTACCCCGTTTTGTGCCTCAAGTCTCCCGGGAATAGGCTCCAAGCCTCACACGATTCTGTATATAGGATTAAGCGGTATAGATGGTGAGTGAATTGTGATTTAAGACGTTTATGCAGAATCAGAAAAGAACTACAATTAAAAAAATTTTTTAAAGGTGATTCAATGGAAATATATCTTATCTAGAAATACAGGTAACAATGAACGCAAAACATTAAACAAGACTAACACAATAGAACTTTGATAGTGGTTGTAATGTTCAATACATTCCACGATAAAAGACACTGGAGGTGAGTCAAGCTGCGACCTTTCAATGCTTTTTTTAAATTAATTTTTTTACAGACGACAGCTGTCTTGCCGTTCCTGCCTGAAATTAGATCATTCCTATATATTGTGCCTCAAATGTCCTTTATTAAACACCATCGACTTTACTGAAATTGTTTTTAATCATATCCTACACAGGATAAATAAAATGTTTTAAATGCAAAATGAAATGTATTTCATACAATTTTAAAACAGCTTGCACAATTATGTGTCAGTTACCTATAAACATCAGCAGATTGTGCACTACTGGAAATAAGTTGTTAAATTTTAAGAATGATGCTTTAAAACTAAATAATACATTTATATTAATTAAAAAAAAACTAATGCTTTTGCTGAAGAAAATGTAAAAAGTGTTTTGCATATTAAAATAAAACACAATTTGGAAAAATTTGTCAACACTGTCCCATAACTCACCACCGTCAGATGAATTTTCTGACGGAGTTGACAAAATTTCACATTATGCTAGCTAACTTTTGAAATGTATGTGAGAGGCAGTTGCTTTTTTATAATTCGCCAGATACATATTTAATGTGCTTGAAATGTATTAAATGAATGAATTTTACAAAATATTACCCAAAATTTTATATAATTTAAGAGAAGTTGATGTTTTATGGTTGTGCCCACAGCAGTATCACTGAGCAGTTGAACAGGTTATAGAACAAACGGGGAGTCATAAAGCAGTCTTTGGAGTTTCAGTTGAGCACAAGATAGCCTGAAAATGTGAACCTCTTTCTGGACAAAGACTTTCTCAAGTTTAGTGGGGACACTTTAGAATTGAAATAATTATTTTGTTATAAGTTGATCATAATCAAACTATGAATTATTTCTGAAATTTACAGAAAACCACTATTATGTGCTGGACATGTTTTGTCCCAGTTCTCAAGAATGATTAACATTTAGTTTTGATTTTATATGGGAACTAGAGATTTACCCAGTGCTCCGGCCGCATGCAGATTCTGATGCCATCATGCTACAATTACCTGCGAATGGACTGTGTGGTCAATTTGCTGCCGCTCCTCACTCTGCTTCAATGCATCGGCAGATAGATTATTACCTCACAGTTTAGCATAAAAGATGACTATGTCTACTGTTGTTGTTGGTCTTTCAGCTGCTCCCGGCGAGGGGTCGCCACAGCGGAATATCCAGTCCGCACTACAACTTGGCACTGTTTTGGCAAAATGCTTACTGTTTGTAATCTACAGTAAAGTCAAATCTTGCCCCAGGCTGTTGTTTGTCTTTCAGCTGCTCCCACTGAGGTGTCACCAAAATAATACTCTTGTATTTTTTTAATAAAGCGGAGATTTAACTCACACAGAAAGTTACATAAAACAATTACTAACAACTGCCTGTGATGTAAAAAAAAAAAAAAAAAAAAAAAAGCTTTAAAACTTACAATATAATCTGCTCACATATATGATCCACTTTTCAAAGGCACAATCACAGCGCAAATACACACAAAGATAAAAAAATTAAAAAAAGTCACAATAATGAACCTATTCCACTTTATTCTAAACATACAAGATCTTACCTTTAGTTGCACCTGTCAGGTGCAACATGAATATCTAATAGTAAATTCGCCCACGTCATAGGCCTTAAATACCTTAGAGTATATTACTAAATAACAGCGCGCCAACGGCGGGTCCCCGACTGCGTCATGTAACCAATGGTAACAGCCGGCGCGGGTTGATGACGTAGGTAGTTGGCGACAGCCGCACTGTTTGTTTTTAGCTCGTTGCGTCTTAATTTTAGAACAATTACAGAGTTAGCAAAACGCGACGCGAGACAGAAGCGGATAAAAAAAATATTCTTCAAACGATGGAATTTTGAAAACGAAAGAGCAACGTTTTTTTTACGGACGGCATTAATAACCTTACTTAAAAGGAAGGT
This sequence comes from Clarias platycephalus, assembly GCA_030068275.1. NCBI lineage: Eukaryota > Metazoa > Chordata > Actinopteri > Siluriformes > Clariidae > Clarias > Clarias platycephalus. Next base: position 10,438,265 of record JAQQZT010000015.1, on the reverse strand, counting down.
AATTTAAAACACACTATGGAAAATAAAAGTCTTTGGAAACACGATAGGAGTGACCGTAACGAGCCAAACTTATATTTATAATACACGTATATACACACACACACACACATACATGCATGAGGGTAAGTCAAAAAGTTACTCCCACTCTGGCTGTAGAAGTTATTTTACATAGCTTTTAGAAAAGAAAATCTCCTTGCATTTCAATACACTTTGTCCATCTGTCGTTGAGCTTTTGCATTATCTCACCAAAAAAAGGTTATAATAGGCTGAGCTGTGATCCACGAATGCACTGCTGTCTTCCATTCTTCATCAGAAGTGAATCTTTGTCCTTGTAGGGCTGCTTACAGGTGACCAAACAGGTGAAAATCAGATGGAGCAAAATCAGGACTATAGGGAAAATGCTGTTACAGCCTAAAAATATGTTCTGAATGTTGACAGTGTTTGCAGAAGTGTGTGGACATGCATTGTCACGCAAGATCACAACACCCTTGGATAGCAGTCCACTGCGTGTAATCCAAAGTTTAGCCTTCAGCACTGTTGATTGTTGAAACTTTTGAGAAATTCAGAAAAAGTAAGCATAAATTTTCCAGCTCATGATTCATTTTGATCTTCTTCTTGGTCAGCGATTGAGGACGTTTTCATTCCAACTCTGCCATTTACTCTCAAGCACAGGATAAGCAGTATCACATAAGCGTGATGAATCCATGTCTCATCACCAATAATGATTCTCTTTCAAAAACTTTCACCTTTCTTGGAGTATCGGGGCAAATTTTTTTTACAGATATACAAGCACTTTCTCCATGCTGCTTGCAAAGTCTTTGATAAATAACTCCACCAGGTAAACCACAAAAAGAAAACAGAAGTTTTCATGCAACTGGAGTGCGGAAGGGAAGACCGAACCGAGCCCTCAAATTGCAAGGTTTAAGACACATGCACAAATTGTTAAGTTTAATTAAAAGAAAAATTAAGAGATCATATTTAAGCTAAAGAACATTAGTATTTTCCGGTTAAACAAAGGGGTTCCAGTGGACATTAGCTGTTTGTATGTGTATTTATCTGGAAGTATTACCATGTAAGGAATCTGGAAGACCAATGAGGGGGTTTTATGAGCACAGAGCATGGGAGTGGCCAGAATAAGGAAAGTTGGATGGCACAATGTACAGGGTAATTTTTTCCACCTATTTCAGTCTGAGATATTTGACACTGGTGATGGAGGTTTGCCTCCTAGCAATGCAATGACCCTAAGCATACTGACTCACTAAATCACTAAGTTTTTTAAAGGAAAACACCTTGGAACATCCTGGTCAACTCAATTTGTGGCATGACTTTGCAGTACGCCAACAGAACACATGTATCTTGAAGGAGCTGGAGAAGTATTGCCTTGAAGAATGGACAAAAATCCCTGTGGTTGGATGTACTAAACTAATGGAGACATATCTCAGAGACTTGCAGCTCTAATTGTAGTGAAAGGTAGCTCTTGGGATGGGGCACTGGGGATGGCTGGGGAAAGTTGGTGGTGGTTCCTTTTTTTATGTTGTGGTTATAATTTTTATAGAAATATAAATGATCAAGTGTAACAAAGTTTCCAGATGTAAGTTGTATTCTCCCACATGCTCACGAAAAAAAACAGCTGTTTTACTTACAGTACTTTGCAAATGTCTTGTGAAACCTCTTTACTTGAAAATTATCAGTTGTATTAGATACAGATTTGTTTTATAAGCAAAACTGTCTGTTAGTGCTGGAGAATATAATTTCTTTTGATAACATTGTCACATTTGCTCCTTTCTATTTTCATGCAAAACCCAGGAGCCTACATTTGGTATTTTTTGTTTCCATCTGAAAATTGAAATTCCATGAAATATGTTTCTTTCTTTAGAGGCATGCAAATATTCTTCTGTAATGTTACTTATTCATTTTTAAGGTAAATAGAAAATGGTTTTGTACATAATACAGGCATGATAAACACCTATAACACAATTTGTTCTTTTGCACCAGTACTGTATGTACAGTATACACACACTGAATTGAGTTAGTGGCATGGTGGCCTAATGGTTAGCACTGTGGCCTCGCACCTCCAGGGTTGAGAGTTCAAATCCCTCCTTCAGGCCTTTGTGCATGGGCAGTCCAAACACATGCAGGTTAAGTTAATTGGCATTTCCAAATTGCCCATAGTGTGTGAGTGTTTGCGATGGATTGGTTCCCTGAACAGAATGTATCGTGGATGTATTTACTCCATTGACCCTTTACAGGATAAGCAGTATCGCATAAGAGTTTTTATCAATTATATACAAGTAAATTGGAGACCCACTCTTTGGGCAGTTTCACACCGGGAAGGATTGTTCCGTTCTGTTCCCGAGCATGATTTCTCCCCTTTCTAATTCCCCGCTGGTTTGCGTGCACATCCCGATCCCGGGCACACTTGCGCATGCACTTGCACTTGCGTATACTTTTTTTCAGTAATTTGTGCTGCATTGGCTTTTCTGTGGGGTCGGACCGAAAGGGCTGGCATTTGGTGCCCGCAGGCATGAGTGAGCTTTGGGTGCCCATGACCCTGTCATCAGTTTACTGATATATAATTGATTAATAATGTGTTAATGCTATGGCAGATCGGTGTATATTATAAGGTTTCATTACACATTATCAGTTAGAAATATGAGATTAGACATATTTATTAGCCCATTAACAAGTTAATTAAGTTAGCTTTCTTTTTGGATTGCAGCTCTTTCTATACTTATTCACTATTATGTTCAGGCAATCCAATGCATTATGTTACATGTTTATTTTCTTCATTGCAATTATCCATCGTCCTCAAGGGTGAGGATGAGAGGTCGAGTCTGTTTGAAGGTAACATGGTTCACTTTACGCTGCTGGCAGAGAAGCTGGGTGCAGAATTAAATTACCTAGCACTCAGCTGTCTGTATGTGAAATTCACATTTTCCTGCACAGCACCAGCTCTATAATGCTGAGCGTGCTGATATCTGCAGGGAGGAAGGCATGCAAATGCTACTGCGAGAACCTCGCTTACTCCTCCTCTTTTTCCGCCAGGCTTTTAAAATCTCTCCATCTCAGGGCAATCAATACCCGTGTCCCATCAGGCAGCCCCTGGCCTGCGCTTTCTCCTACACCAGCTAAAGCTCTGCTCCCCCAGTTTACGTCAAGGTGAGTGAGTGCCTGATGCGTCAGGAAGTGCAGTCGTTCCTCTGCATATAGCTGCTGTTGGGCTCGCAAGTAGCAAGTAGGTGGGAGAAGAGAGGGAATTTAGTCATTCATAAATACCTTGCAGTTAAGTGAACTCGATTTCAAAATGTAAAGATAAAAATCCTTTATTTACTCACAAATCTTACAAATAACATGCAGTAAAGGTGAAAAACATCACAGTGGGATTGAAGTATTCTATTCTGTTCTATTTAAATGCCTTGTATCTGAGTAAATTTAATATCTTACTGCATTGCTGAGAAAGTGCAATTGAATTATTATATTTGTCCATATTACTCAAAATAATACGGTAGTTGATTTGAATTAAATTTCCTAATAACTGGAAAAATACAAATGGTAGATTACATATTCTATCCTATTTATTTATGAATATCAGTGGATTTAATTTTCTGTCTTGTGTAGCTAAAATATTCTGGTCTAATCTATGCTGTCATAAATTTCTTTATTTCCGCTAAATTGCTTTGTTCCCAAACAACAAATATGGCAGACCATACTGCAAGCATTACAGCTTTATTGTATGTAAAAATTAGTGCATCAGTCCAGGTGCACTACAGCTGGGAGCAAGGTGAGCCTTCCGAGGTTTTTTTATTTATTTTTATTTTTGCAGTGTGTACGTTCGTGTGTGTGAGAGCACATTTCCTGTATACACATAAAGTGACTGTATACAGTACACATGCAGTCATAAGGAAGGTGTACAGTGTGGGATGCTTGCTGCAGTGCACGCGCACCTCCGCTATTATTGCAGCTCATTTGTCAAATTGCCTGCAGGACTTGAGTGGTGCATTGCTGCTGAAAGAGAGAGGCAATCAGCATTAAAACATGGCTGTGGCGGATCGCATGTGGGCCGTGGACAGCCAGCGCTCGTTTGCTGCAGTCTCCTTGGGCTCTCCATGGGAAAAGAATCCAGCATGGGGAATAAAGCATGTAAGGAAGGGCAGCAGCAACAAATCAGTCAATGAAAAATATTTGTCTCATCTGTGTTATTTATTTATTTATTTATTTATTGCAATTTAAAGATTTTTTTTTTTTTTTAACCACTGAAAAACTGACATTTTTTTTTTTACTGGACAAGGTGTTGCCAGTTAAGGACATGTGTAGGACTAAACCCTTGGTACCTTTATTCAGGTCACAGTTTTTCTTAGGCCCTTGTAGCAGCTTATACATTTTCTGTCTAAAGGACTTTAAATACTCAACATTAAATCTACACCACGTTGCCTATTTATTTGGGATAACAAACTAGCAACTTGATGAATACAGCACATCAAAAGAAACTAGTGTTGTTTTTTTTGTGTGTGAATGGATTCTCTGATATTTAGTATAATTTAATTGATAATTCAAATGAAGATTGAAACAGGTGACATGTTAATCATGTGATATTTGTCTACTTGTAGTATTATCCGTACATAAGGTGGAAACATCAAATACTATCCAACTGGATAATACTACTGGATATTTGCAATACAGTATGGAAAAGGATCTCTACACTAGATCTCATAATAAGCCCCTCTTCCCTCTGCATAAGCCTGTTGTCCAAATACATTATGATCAGACTGAAGGCATTCTTAAGATATTTTCAAGCCTTTCCAATGAGATTATCACATTATGACAAACTGCTGCTTCAACATCCTGATCACAGAGGTAGATTTTCTAAAACCCATTCCATATTTTTGACATTAACAAATGGCAAAGTTGTATTTAAGCCAGGAGAGTATAAATACTCAGGCATAACACAATAGCCATTGTGTAAAGAAGGTTCGCATATCTTTGAAAAAGGAAGAAATCTAATGCTTTAGGTGTTCATTTTGTATTTAAAATAAACTCTCTAATGATGTACCAGTGTAGCTAAAATATTGCAAACATTTCCAGCAAGTGTATAAGATGGGCTATAACAGGCATGACTGCATGAAGTCCCTGCAGAAAAGCTTTTCTTTCTGCTGCACCTGCTTTTATGAGGTAGAGGGCGATTCAGTCTAAAGTGTAAAGCATCAGGGATAAGAACTTGATTTAGAGAGAGAGGGAGTTCTCTCTGAAAGTTCTTCAAAGGTGATAATCCTATATATAATTTAAGTCTCAAAATTCAAATATGGTTTATCATTGTGTACACACTGTAATACTGATAAACCACCTTAATTTCTGAAGACTTAATAATTCAAATATAAAATGTGTTTTTATAGGGGGAATTACTAGTGCAGATGAAATGTGCACAACAACAAAAAAAATTACATTACAGACTGGAGCTCAGCATTTATGAAGCAATAAATAAAAAGAATAGGAACAATTTGAAACTTTTACAAAAACATACAAGTGCCATAATTAAATATTGACATACATTTTATGCCCAAATTCTTTCTGTCTTATCTATCTATCTATCTATCTATCTATCTATCTATCTATACTGTATACATGTGGCAATAGAATATAATATATTAATAATATACAAGATATTACAGACGCCCAGTTTTTAAAAAAAAAAAATCTAAACTTTAAAAAGTAAAACAAAAAGGACAACAATTTTGCATTTGCATTTAAAAATGCATTTAAGTAATAAGTACTGGAATAAAACTTTAAATTATTCACTTTTAGATCACTTGGGACAGTCATATGGATCTCTATTGGCCTTGGTCCTATGGTCCCACCCACTTCTGGATGGCAAAACGGACATTCATTCCAGTACCAGACACATACAAAACCTGTCACGGTAGCACTTTCAATAAGAAAATATATTTCATAGCATTATGTCTAAACAACGCTTTGTCTCCTTAGTATTGGCTCCCAAAGTCGTTCCAAATTGCCTCTGAACTGTCCATGTTGTGTTTTACAGCTAGCTAGCTTTAAACAGAAGACTGAATCCCAAATCTCTCTCTAATCCCTTATCAAGGGCACTACTTGGTGTGTTAAATAAGGGATTCTACACCTTAAAAGTGCACTAGATTTCCATTTTATGCTATTTGAGATTCAACCTCAGGACGCTTAGTTAGCTATCAATTAGAAGGCTTAAACTGTCAGTATTAGTTAACTAAATGCTCGCCAAATCACCACCAAATTCAGGAGAAATCACATATTTGTACACTGTCTGAGGTAGTCACGTTATAACATCTTCTGTAACAAAACATCTGCAAATTTATATCCTTATTACCTTCATTAATTTTTACATGCTTGTTTCTCTTCTGTATGTGTCCACCACAACATACCGCATATGCCGAACAGAAGCTATCAATCTTTCTGTTATTATTTTTTGGCTACGGAATACACCTCAAATGTAATAAAAAAATTTAAAAAAACATAATAGCCTAATGACGGGTAATGGTGATTCTTCCGTCCTTGGTGTAGTAGTGCAAGGTAAAAGATCTCTTGTGTGTATGCAAAATATATATGAGAAAACATGTCCCCACAGATTTCTTTTTCTTTAAATATTAGCATTTTCCTCTTTTTAAAAAAATTCTTAAGATTTGCTAGGGTTCATGACGTTTTCAGGAAAAAGGTGGTAATTTGTTATAGACAATAGTCTAGCTCGGGCTCAGTTTACACCACCAAATCACCAAACCTTTTTAATACTAAGTGAAATAAAGTAACTTTATTTAAAGTGGGAATCTTCCTACAGTTATCTTCATAGTTGTATGTTGTGACATTTAAAATCGGGCTGCTTTCTGTATGATGGACAATTTTAAAGCTAGTGACTTGACTACATCCTGAAGCTGTGAGTGATGCAGTCTGTAAAGTTTTTGAAGATTTGAAGATGAATAAATGAGTCGTTGTTCTGTCCGCTGTGCTTCGATAAGCTTGCGGATGTCAGGAGAGCCACAGTCAAACACGTTGTGTGTCAGGAAGTTTTCTGTTTATTAACAGGAAAAGACAGAGTTTGGCCTAACACCTGCATGTACATGTGTTACTTCAAAGAACAGAAACCATTTTTAACATGTCCTGGTGAAATCCTGGACAACAAAGAGTGGAAGTTGTATACTGTAGATGTCCATCTAGAGATGAACAAGAATGTGTTAGCTCAAGGCAGGAGAGAGAGAGCGAGAACGTGGGAGAGGAAGCACATCAGAAAAAAAGGAGGAAGAGAGGAAGAGCGTCGCATGTAAGATTTAACACGTTAATATCAGATCCAAGCGTAAGATAAGGTCATAGGAGTGATATCACTTCTATATTACAAAAACGCTAACACTATTTTTCAACATTACTTTAAAGTTAGTTCAGGATGTATCAGAGAATCTGTGTTTTCCTGTGACTTTTTAGTGCTATTAATTTTGACTAAAATCATATTGCTAGACAAGTAAATGATGGCGACATTTTAATAAAGCCACCAATAACCTGTATAGATCGTTACAGGCTGCTGGGTTTAACTCCAAAACAATACTGCAGAAAAGTCACGGACCACTACATTTTTTTTTAACCTGTTTAGCGATGAAAAAGTTAAAACTTAGAGTTATACATAATGGACCTTTTTTCTTTTTTTTTTTTATCTCAAAAAGCAAACCTAGCTTCTTTTGTGTATATATTTGATGGGGACAGACTCTTCTGTTCAGTGATATTTAAGTTAAAGCGCAACTGAAATATACATACATTTTATGGGCCGTTTATTTAAAGAGCTAAAAAGGGTATTTTAGAGTTATTACCATGGTAACAAAAGAAGAGGCGGGGAAATTAAACGCAGACGTCACATCCGCTTCGGCAAAGTAGCATGGCAGGGTGTGGTTTGGCAGTGGCAACGCCCGGCTCAGCGGTAATGGGGTGTGGTTTTGGCAGTGTCTCATTTTTACATAGATGCTGACCTGGCGCTTATCTAGTAAACAGTGAAACAGAGAGAAATTTAGATACAGAAAATATATATATAAATAAATAAACATTATGTCAGGGATATTTCAGATGGAATATTCACAGACACACTTTGGGGGACCTCTACGACCTATGCTAACTTGTTAAAAATGGTAAAATATGGCAGCTTCAATAATTAAAAAGTAAGCTACTGTAAGTGAGTGTTTCCTGAGGTGACAGTAAGTTATTGGTTGTAATCCTACAAACACAAATCAGGCACAGATTCTTTTTTACTTTTCTGGTGAGTTCTCATGTAGGTAACCAAGCCTACCTTTAGCATTAGCATAAAAGTTAAAATATTTGAAACAATTAACAATTGGTTATTGGAATACCATTTTGTAACATTTTACAAAGTAATAAAAAGGGCTTAAAACTGTCTATCTGCACAGGAATGGTTTGTGTATACATTAGAGGATTGAGAGGTTCATTAAACACACAAATTAGAATAGCACCCATTTGTATGACACATTTATGCAAATCGCTTTCCCCCCAGGTCACACCAGGCAACGGTGTACTGTCTCTTTAAATGTGCTACTGCAAAATGTTCTCTGTTGATGTGTTCTGCAAAGCAGCAGATCTGTCCTGTGATTCCTTAAAGCTGAAAATCTGGTATGATGGTGTTCTGCAGAAGGAGATTCTACGCCAAATGTTAGCATTATCTCATAAACCGAGATGAACTTTTTTCTCATTAGCGAGGTTCTGGTCCATTTGATAACATAATTGTAAATGCAACGGCAATAAAATGTTCAATCGTACAAGCTTGTGTGTATTTCTTGGAGCTTTTCTTTTTCGACGGTGGTCAGAGAAAGGTCATAGAAATGTATTGGATTTTCTATTCCTATGGCAGTTTACAGTACATTTCCTGTGGTTAAACACTATTAGAATGACTGCAGCAGTGAGAGAAAAGACAGAAATCATTCATACTATCAGATTTTCTTCAGATCTACGATATATGTTCATCCTGTTACATTTTTTACAGTACATAGAGATACAACAGGATGCTGGTTTTGTGGATGCAAACACTATAATAACACGTGAGGAATCCCTGCTTCTCTCTTGTTGTGTTAATAGCACATGTAATTCCGTGTGCATGTGAACACTGACCACTCTCGTCTTCAACGAACCGCTTAATATTTAATTGAGGTGTTAAATGACCCATGCATGCTCGTTTCATTAAGTGCCTTTTTTTTTTTTTTTAAGGAGTTGTGAAGAAGTGAAATGCAAAGCATGCAAAGTTTATTTTTGAAAATTTTAATTAGTTAAGGAAGTTATTTTTGGGCTTGGCTCTCACACAGATCACTGGAATGAGGTCCCTGGGATCATGGGGTCAAAATTAATTTCCTCTCATGAAGCAACCTCGACACGTGCCTCACATGTACATATGGCCGCTCCAGACGCAGCCGATCCATCATGCAGCATTTGCTCCAATCTGCCTAATGCTGCAGCACACACGCAACACAGCAGCAAGTGAACTTCATCCAAACATACACATCCGTGTCGCGTCCACCGTCTCTGTAACTCATAAACGCAGACGACAGAATGCAGGCTGTTGTTAAAAGGCTTTCGCATTTTTTTTGTGTTAATTCTCCTGCCTAAGATAAACGGGGGAATAACTGTGTGAGGATTATTATTATTATTATTATTATTAGATTTGTTGTTATTGTTTTCCTGGAAGGAAAATACCTGCTGATAAAGGATCTGCAACAAACACATTAACCTAAATGTCCTCATTAGGATGGAAATATTTCACAGTTTTGTGAATGACCTTGTGAGGATATATATATATATATCCTCACAATATACAGTATATATATATCCTCATAAAAAAAAAAATATATATATATATATATATATATATTACAGCTTAATTCTTGATTTTTAACATTACAGTAGCATATACGTGTGTGTATGCAACAAAAATGGGGGAAAGCTGTAGAAAACTGTCCCAAAAGATAAAAGGTCAGATATTCCAATCTTGATCACACACATTTGAGTTGTTTTTGCAAAGTCAGTTAGGGTTAGATTTAGGTGTAGCATAGTATTAATTAGCTGTGTGTGTGCGTATGTGTTCTGCTCCAGTCTTGGCCCAGAGAACGATTTGCCCTGCTTCCAAAAAATGAGGTCATCGAAAAGGCACCAGCTTCGTGAATGAACTGTGCTAGTCTGACCAACTGACTAACGGCAGACCTGTGGCAGTTCTGTACTCAGCTGGTTGTGAGAGGCAGAGCGGATCGTGCTGATGCCATATTCTTTGTATGGACAGCTGTCTCTGTCAGGCCCAAGTGGGGACAGACTGAGCAAACACTTTAGGTTGGGATAAACCGCTAAGCTGAGTGATGGCCAGAGAGCTGCTGGGAAGGGTAGGAAATCAATGTCGGAGAAACAAACCGCATCAAAGCTGCACATGCAGCGAACATGCCTGCATGCTGACTCCGGTTCATCTCATTATTAATTTATATAAATCACCCCTGCGAAGAGCGACTGCAATAGAAAATGCAGTGTTTACACTAGCCTCATGCAGCACACACTGCTGCAGTAATGCTGTTAATTTTTCTTAGTACCGTGTACACGGATTTGATCGCTGTTAGACATCAAATACATAGAGATGACAATAAATTATACACACACAGCTAGAGTACACCTGCATGGATCTGTCCTAGAGTCAATGCATGTGTGTATGCAGCAAGACTAAAGCGGACACTGTAACAGCTGACTCAGAGTGTCAGGTGAGGCGAGGTAACGTGAGCGTCCGTGTAAAAGGGCCTTCGCTTCTGTTTTATTTATCAATGGAGATGCCATTACCGAAGTATGCTTCTTGGGCAGAAGATGCAATGGTGAAGCTTTAAAAAAATAGCCAACAGTTTTGCTGCAGCGATGCTGAAAGGCCTGACCAGGAAATACACGTGTGCATGAAGGAGTTTGCATTTTTCCGTTGCCATGCAAGAGTAGGATCAATGGAATTAGATCGGCATATGTGGTCAGCCTTCTTTTTTTTTTTTGCCCTTTAACGATCATTTTTATTCTAAGCTATATTAAAAAAAAAAAACCTCTACATCGTGTTTTTGCATTAAACATTAAAACAGTCACACAAAAAAATCACAATGTTATGATACTATTTTCAGAAGGAGACAGGAGCAACATCAGCATACATGAATCATTCTGTTACTTTTACTTGCGGGTCACCAGACAACCAGAGACATATCTGATTTCTTAAAGTCTCTTTAAACCTCCTTCCTCTGTCTAGAGTGTGATGTAGAGAAACGCCAACAGCAAGAGTTGTGCTGCAGGAATGCAGCAGATGCAGCACTACTGGTGTGGAGCCAGTGAAGTTGAGATTGATTTCCCTTCCCCAGAGAAGACCAAACCTTTAATTGCATTCTAACACACAATATGAGTGGATTTTTTTATTCTTTTTTTGGGGTCAGGATTTCAGTTGTATGGCAAGCAGCTTTTAGGATGGAAAATAGACCACACTACAATCATCTTGATTGTCAAAAACGCTCTCTGATCTTCCTGTGTCAGATATTATGTTGCATGCCCCTGGTAACGGATCTCTTACACCCGCAGACCATTGACCTGCTGGTTCCTGATACACCTTGGACGTACCTGGATCCAGTTTCTTAAGATGCTGGTAAAATGAAGTTTCAGATGTCGACATGTTCTTTCTCTCCTATTGCTCCTATTGCAGGAAAAAGAAGAAGAGAGAAAGAAAGGATAAAGAATGTGGCTTTGAATGTAGTTTTTATATCAATCCCTGATTGCTAAACCCCTTTAAGCGTAGACGCATTATGTGGATTTTAGGCCAGTGTCAGCTGCAATGACGGATGCTCCCTCCACACTTCACTCTCAAAAAGGGTCACCCCTTTATCCGGAGCGCTTATGGAGAGCAGGGATTTTGGATTTGGTGCCCCCTCCTTGTGTTTTTTTTTTTTTCCTTTCTTGAGGAGCGTCTTGTCCAGCTGATGCAGCCGAGGGGGTGGAGGGTAACGGTGGTGGCAGTGGGAGGGAGCTGAGGTGCACGCTGACCCTCCAGGTTGCGTTCCCCTTTAAAAGTCACGGCACACTCGCTCATGCAGGAGCTGCTGCGGCAGTAGGGGAACACTGCTGAGCTGTGCAGTTTGAAGAGCCAGCGAGCACGCACTGAGGAATAGGGAGAGGGAGAGGGAGAGGGAGGGAGAGATAGAGGGAGACAGCAGAACGAGGCGGAGAGAAAGAGAGGCAGCGAGTGCAAACAATGTCATTCCGTGCGGCAGACGATGCTGCAGTCAACTTTGCTGCTGAAGTCCACCAAAAAACACAGCAGATGCTCCACGTCCTGGGAAGTGAACACAGAGCTGAGTGAGTACACAGAACTTTGCTTTTCTCTCAATGGCTAAGGGTGCATGAACAACTTTTCACCTTAAGGTGTAAGATCAGGTGTTTGAGAATTGTCCTCAAGGAAGGAAAGATAATTATCGCACCCAGCCCAGGCTCCTCGGGATGCCGGGTAAAGGATGTACTGTATCGAGCTACATGATGAGCACTCTTCTGCATCCAGGCTCATGTACTGCCAAAGAGTGGCTGACCGCTTTGCACCAGCCGGCTCTGCGAGCGATTCCCGTGTGTGAGCTAACACATGGCATGATTTTTAAATAGCTAAGCAAGTCTGCCTGACAGGCGAAGAGGCCGTATGTAGGAGGGAATTAGGCGCCGTGTGGGTGCAGGGTCTATGCATGCCGGCACAAATACAACATATCAGTCCATCTTAGTCAGCAGTCATGCAAGATGCAGCTCTAGGCTTCGGGTAATGTTGTAGAGCATTAGTTCCTCTTTGCGTCTTGCAGCCTGCCTCTTCCTGTCAAAATGATTAGTACGTGTGCGCCAGGAGGGAAGGAGTTAAGCAGTTTGCAGCAGAAGTGAAAGTGGAGACAAGTTTTTCGAGGCCGGCCTAGCTGGGACAGAAGGTTCCCACTGCGCAACTGAACGCTCGGTGCATGTCATCTAGCAGTGTCACATCCACTAAAAACCTACAGCTGAGACAGAAGATTTTGACATGAGGGTCTACACTGACCAGGTGCACAAGAGACCCTGAGTGTGTATATGTGTGTGGCTTTGTAAAGGGAAACAAGCTGCTAATTCTCGAATATTTGTGCTTAGACGATTGGATTAAGTGTTTTTTATTATTATTATTATTATTATTGTTAAGCGTATTATTATTATTGATACTATTATTATTCCGTATTTAACCACACAGGCTTTAGAAACCATTCGGCCACTACTCACGCAAAGAAGTGCACACAGATCGAGAAAAAAAGTGCAGGGAGATGACAATGGTGGGTTATCGACGTACAGACTCATAACTCTTGTAGTGGTGCATGATTATCTTTTTTTTTTTCTTTTATAAAATATGCGTGTCCAAGCGTGCCCTTGGAATCCAAGCTTTTAAAATAAACATTAGCCTATAGTAAAAGCTCTTTCTTCGACTTCATTCAATTTGTTTCCCTGCGCTAAAGTACTGTGTACTCTGACTGATAAAGTAGCTTAGTGAGCCTCAGGCATTGTTCAGCATTCAGTTATCCAGGGCCTTGCAAGAGATTTTAGTTTTTTTTTTTTTTTTTTTTTCTTTATACTTTTATACAGAATGGAGTAAGAAGTGATACATCATTGTCAGATTTCACAGCTTGACATCATTAGCAGAAACTGCAGTTTTCTGCAGCTCCTTGCTGAATGGTGGTGGGATGGGAAAGGATTGGAGGTGGGGTATATAAAGGGGGTGGGGGGACTGGGGTATTGCTGTAACTGCAAATTGCCGCACTCACCTGACACTCTCTGCACCCCCCCTCCCCCCCAATCACTACCACCATCATCACTACTATTCTGTCCCATCCTTCTCCCTTTCCATCTCCTTCTCTCTTTCTTTACCTTTCCTTAGCTCCCCAGAGACCATCTGCCCAGTATAGTGCACAGCGAGCATGTTTTATGTGTGTGTGTGTGTGTGTGTGTGTGTGTGTGTGTGTGTGTGTGTGTGTATGAGGAGGGTGGACATTAAAATAAAACTCAGAAATGCATGCAGCACTTTTCCTGTTCTCCTTCCCATATGAGCAGATACAGAGAGAGAGAGAGAGAGAGAGAGAGAGAGAGAAGGAGCGAGAGAGAGAGAGAGAGAGAGAGAGAGACTCTCCTGCAGTGTCCTGCAGCACAGCTCCTGCAGTGTTGAGTTAGCCTGAAGCAGCAATGCAGTCACATGGACGGAATGAGTGAGAGAGAGCAAGAGCGAGAGAGAAGAATGACTCTGCTGCCGAGTTTGGCAGCTACGAGCGTCAATGTGCCCTCTGTGCATACAGGAGACTCTGAAGAAACAGACAGATTAGCCTGACCACCAGCGCCACTTTCCGCCAATGGTGCATTGTCCCATACCAGTGCTCTAGTCCTCCCGATGATGTAATCAATGCAGCAAGCTTTGAACTTGCTCCACTAAGAATACCTACCTCTATCCTGGCGAAGACACTTCATCCTTTTCATTGCACGTGTCTTTTCTATTTTTTTTCTTAACCCCTTCACCCCTTTCCTTTTCAGTCATTTTTTGCTGTATAACTATGAAAGCTCCACTTCATTTAACACCAATAAATGTATTTTCATTATAAAATGGTGCCAGATTTAACGCACACTTCACTGAGACTGTTCCCTATATGCAATTCAGATGGAGCGAATCAGTGAAGTGTTTCGACCTCATATAGCGAACGTGCACTATGGATTCTGATGACTCAAGAGAAATGGGACTCCAATGCAGTAGGCCACTCGACTATCACTGTCTTAATGGCCACTGCAGCTTCTGGCTCACTCAGCCACATGTGCAAAGGGGCTCTCTGCAGTGGGACACACTTGCACAGATGTGCACCCTGATTCTTAACAGGCCCATACTCCAATCCACGAAAACTCAATATGTTATAGCAGGTTATAACTTAAGGTAAAAGAAAAAAATACTGAAAAACATGATTTTTGCAAATAGGAAAGTAAAAAAAAAAAAATAGAGTGGAGCGAAACCACAGCATAGGAAGAAAATGTCAAGGTGCAGAAGACTGCGCCATAGCGGAAATGGAAAATGCTGGTTTTTGTGACTTTGTTCTGTTTATTGATAAGGTCATCATTATGAAAGTGCTTGGACACAGTAGAGTGGAGTGAAGTCACCGTCCAGCGCTGTACAGTAGCCCAGACTGCAGAGAGAGGAAGGCGGAGAGACTGCTGAGCTACGCTGTAACTTCAGGATGCTGCGGTGGTAAACCTGTGTACTGTAAGCATCCATTACACCCGCCTCCTGCAGAGACGCCCAATTGGTTTACACTTAATTAGGCTTAAACCACGAAAAGAGCTAATTCCTATAATCAATACTGAATACATCAGTCGGAAAGCTAAGGCACTGTGTGCGAACACAAATAAGCACAAGATTGTATTGTACATTTAATATTAAAACGTTTAATATCCACATATGTTTGAGTTATTTCCCAGGATCTAATGGTAAAAAAAAAAAAAGAAATCCCTTTAGGATTGTAGTTTAATCTTTTTTTCCTGACAAAGCTAAAAGTGTGTAGGCCATATATCTTTCATGGATTGCTGGTTTTGAATAACCCACACTTAACAAAACTGGTAAAGAAGACTGTAGTCAGGTTGAATGTACAGTACTGTACGTCTATAAAGCTTGACCAACAGGGGGCGCAATGGGTGCATGTTAGCTTTTTAAGATTTTACAATTCAACATTAAATGCTATAGTAGAAATTATTAAACGTGCTATAAAATTCGAATTAAACTATTCCATTAGACTATTTAATTTATGGTTGGATATTATTATTATTATTATTATTATTATTATTATTATTCATAGTTTTGACCCTACCAAGTAAAAAAAAAACAGATGACACAATTATTAATCATAACCACTGATATGATTCATATAAATCATATGTTTAAATGATGTAATTTTG
>JAQQZT010000015.1:10392434-10415862 GCA_030068275.1 Clarias platycephalus | reverse complement strand
TATATATATATATATATATATATATATATATATATATAAAAATTTTACAGAGAAAAGAAAAGAAATTCCACTGAAGCTGATTTTGAGGTGTTAGTACTATTTTTAAATAGCCCCAGAAATGGCAAAAAATTAAATTTAATTAATTAAAATAAATGTGTGTTTTTAAATAAAGCAATTTAAAGTCAAAGTCAGATAGAAAATGTACATTTTATAGCTCCATCTAGTTGTATTCATTCATTATTCATTTTTCTTTTTTATTATTTGCATATGATTTTTTTGGTGATTATTACTAATTTACCAATAAATATAAACGAGCCAAGTTTCAGGAAATTAGATTGCGTTATCACCCCCTCCAAAAAACCCCCAAAAAACACTAAAACCTCTGTGTCCAGGTCATGGTTGCCTCTTGTGCACCACGAGTGACTTAACCCAAGTGCTAATGAGCTGTGAAAGATCCACATCTGCTAATTCTAATTCATATTTATTAACTGTCACTCGAGTCTAACCACCATTACCTAAGTATTAATAAAAGGCTCCCGTGGTTAGTAATGTTGATTGCCTGTACTACTCTGCTTGGTATATTTACTATTGTTAAAGATGATCTTGGTATTGTTTCAGGTTGTTATAGATATTTCTGTATAGATATTTGCTCGTAGACATATCGACAGAATCTTTAGTGATTAGGGTTGGCCTGCACGGCTGTGATGAACGAGGGTCGCTGTTTCAGACTGGGATTTATGAGCTTGCAGTTGCTGACTGTGAGGGTAATGGATAAAGCTTGACTACAACCGTCCTTGGCAGGCCCTGAGCTCTTTCCGTCTGTCTGTCTCTCTGTCTGTCTGTCTTTTTCATCTATTACTTTCCTTCTCTATTATAAGTGAGAGGGGCAGGCCGGCTTCTATAAGCTGTAAGGCCTGTGTCTTTGTGAGATTAGTTAAGAGAGAGCATTAAGGAGAGAAAGAGAGAGAGAGAGAGAGAGAGAGAGAGAGGCAAGTAACCTAAAATAACCCAGCGGTGGGGAATACCGGCTGATAAACCTGAATGCTGTCTCTGTGGGTGTTCAGCAAATCTTAGCCTGGGCTCTACCTCTTTCCTCCCTTTTACACTCCTACTGCATGTTCATATCAAGCACCTTTCTTAGAAACACCAACACATACGCGCACACACACATACACGCACCCATACACACACATACACACACGCTACTCCCTCATCTAACAAGTTCTTAAAGGCAAATATAGTCTGAACTTCATGAACTTTGTTTCAGCGTTTATTTGCAAACAAGTGAGTCACCACTTTTTATGAGGTTGAGAAGGCGATCATAGTTAATAGTCTAGAGAGACACATTTGACAAGGACTGCTCTTACCTACACAAAGTCAGGGGAGTCTCTTCTTAGGCCCCCCCCCCCTTTTTTTTTTTTAAAGAATATACCCTTTTGTAACTAGGGGGGTCAGAGTTGTAGTGTTTTGTGGACTGTGTAACTAAGGAGTGACTATAGATGCCCTTCACCCACACACACACACACACACACACACACACACACACGCACACACACACAGAGCTCATGCGACATTCTCTAATATATTAATAAATTCAAAGGAATATTTACGTCTTGTTTTCCCAGTCCCGGGTTGATGCTTCTCTATTTTATTCTGTACTGGTTCCTTTTAATTTTTACATTGCTAATGGTACCTCTTTATAATTGTCAACAGGTAAAAGAGTGTGTGACGGTGAAACACGTTTGCTGTGTTGTTAGAAGTGTTTCAGGTAAAAGTATCCTATGTGTCATGAGCACCGTGTTCCCTTAAAATAAAACATGAAACCTACATCATGACTTTTCATGTCCTTTTTTTTGTTTTTACAGAGAATCGACTCATCATTCTTGTCAAAAAAGAAGAGAACCTGAATTCAAGCCTGTTACACCTTAGTGTGAAATTTTTGCACTCGTCCGTCATCAGCCGCTACAGGAAAATATTTGGACATTCCCGAATTAGCTCATAAAAGCTTTCGCTTGCTGACAACAAACGCTTCCAGGAAGTGGCATTTGTTCATCCGAAATGAGTTCTCAGAGGACGAGCACAAAGAAAATTAAGAGGAGAAGGAAAAGAGGAGGCGGAGGAGAAGCCGGACAAGAGCAGAAGAGGAGGTGTGTCCAGAGAAGTGGCTACTGTGAGTGTTTCTCTGGCAGTGTCTTAGCTGGTTGTTGTGAGGAGTGAGAACGAAGCAATCAGCAAGTATACTGCCGCAGAAACTCGTCACCATGCAAAGCCCGTTCAGTCGCATTTTCAACGCATGAACCTAGAGAAAGACAGAAACCTTATCTCATCAGACTCTGTTTCAGGACTGCACTGTAATACCGTGATTTCCTCATATTTGTACTGGTTTCTCGTTTCATGTCTATTTGTAGTTTTTTATTCTATCTTCTATTATTTTCTATTGTATTCTCTCCTTTCTATAATAAATTCAGCTGAAACATGCTGCTTGAATTTGCTCTTTGACTAACAAGGCCTGTTGCAATAAACTGCAGCTGATTTAATTATTATTATTATTATTATTATTATTATAGCACCTTTTCACAGTGCCAGCCTTGCCATAATGTGCTCAGGGTCATCCTGGCATGCTGAACATCTGCAGTTGTTTCGCAGCATGTCGACACTTAGGTCTTAATAAAGTACTTGCTATCTTGCACTTCTCTCCTTTTAAGCTGTGATTGCATTAAGTGCACCACTTTACTGAAACATCACAGAGAAGCCAGACATCCATTTGGCTGTGCCTTTATTCCAAGATGTTAAGTCTGTTCCAAAGTCTGTTTCAACCGATTACAATAATGTGATTCTTAAAGGAAAACACAGAAACAATAAAATGTGCTTATATTGAAACATTTGTGATGTTTTTGAATTGCTTAGCCATTCTGGTGCGGATTTGTCGGGTTGGTGCTGTATTTCTGAGACGCCGCCTCATGGGTATTGCTAGCATAGTTACAATGGGATTTCCCCAGAGAAAGAAATTCAGAATTTATGGTCAGGTATGACTGTTATTTGAAATAGAATAAATCTTTTGAAAAAAATGTACAGATGCGCAGGAATTTATCTCGTCAGATTTGCAAAACACACGAGCAAGATTTAAATAGACGTCCAAAAGCATGTATTTTAAAATATAATACAATAAAGAGAATACATGATATGAAAGTCTATGATATGAAAAAATATGACATATGGAATGTGTCATATCGCTCATACACAGATCAGCCATAACATTAACATTGATTTGCACGTACACATCAGTAAACTTGCGATAGGATGATGGGCACACAAGGCGTACCTACGCATGCGGGGACCAAAGGTCCGCGCGTCTGATTCATTCTGGTGACAGAAAAGCACGTAAAGCGCAAGGTCAAAAAAGTCAATGCTGACCACAATGGAAAGACACCAGAACACCCATTGCACCACGGACTGTCATGCAGGCAAAGAGTCCAAGGTTGCAGACCCCGCCTCTAAATTCCCCAAATCCCAATCTGATCCATAGAAGTCCATTCCACGAAGGTCTCCACCCCGTAACCCACGTCATCCAACATGTCGTGTTGATGTTGTGTGGTGCTGATTCTGAAACAGATGATTTTTTTTTCCAGTCCTCTCTGAGCATTGAGAGCTGCTCCAGACAAGTCAGCACGTCTGCTGTGCTTTCTATCTTCAGACAGGAAGAGGCTTATGGATGAGGTTAAGATGCACTCAGTGATTGATCACTTGTACTAAAAAAAAAAGTCCCTTTTGAGAAATGTTAAATTTCCACAATGTTCAACGAGAGCATGAGTTTCTATTTTCACACGTTTTTTGGTGATGTTTATTGTCGCAGATGAAGAGCTGAGAGAGCTAGACAGATTAAAAGTGCTGCAACATCAATGAAGCCAATGAATGCTACTTTGAGCAAGCAAAAAAAGGCACCATGAGTAATATATGAAACTAATAATCGAACTGAGAATAGCCACAACATGTCACTGAAAGACACTGAAATAAATCTAATCGGATTTTCAATACAAAATCTTGACAGCACTGAAGATCACATATTACCGATACTATTAATAAGGGTGGATTTTTTTCATACATAAAAGCTAAAGACTGTAATTGATAACTATTTTTACCAACTGATTTATAATATCATATAAGTAATCAAAGTATAAAATATGATCAGATATGAGCGTGCTCAGTGATGTGTACAGCAAAGTGGAATTTTTTTTTCAGCAATGTGCTTGGTTTTCCTTGTGAACAGCAGGTTGTACAAGTGTGAGAAGAATCTCTTGTCAGTGAGTCAGAAGGGGCTTTTGGTGGTGAAATCATTTTCTGGTGCTGATGTGCCTGTGCTTGAAATAAAGGAAGCTCACATTCAAATGTGTGTCAAAGATGACTGAATTTCTTCTATATTTAAAGCAGTAAATCCTTTCATTTGTTTAACCAGACCTTCACAAAAGGTTAGATCATTTCTTTAGAAACCAAAATGAAACTTTAAACCACAAAAATCGTAAACCAATCTGCAGAGTTGTTTATTAACATTAGAACATCTGGAATGCGGGGAAACAAGGGCAAGCTTGTGATGAAATTATTTATAACCTAACAGACCAGATTTCACGGTGATGTATTGTATGAAATGCATTATACCTTAAATTTGTGCATAGATTAATAAGACATTTATGGTTGCTTTCATGTTTGCCCTTTATACATTATGTCTGACATTTCCCAATGCCATTTACAGTACATACAGTAATTTCATTTTAATAGGACATACATGCACAACAGAAATTATTATACAGTCGTAAAATATTATCTTATAAAAATATTAATGTTCAACACACAATGCCACCAAATACATTTTAAAAAAGCATTTTTTTTTAAATATCATTACGTATAGATATGACAGTTGCATATATATTATGGACATAATCTATATACTGTATATGGAGTCTGATTTAGCTAATTACCAGCAATCACAATAAAATCTCAAAATTTTGTGAATCTACAATCAAATATATTAATTTGCTCAGTAAGACATGACTGTCTTAATGGTGGCCAAAAGTATTAAGACAGCATGTATTATAATTTTCCCTATAAACAAAACACAGTGATTAGTGATTTCACTAATTAGTTCGAGCCTATCTGCTGAGGAGTTGTGCTCCTCACTCATCGTCTAAACTGCTTAATCCTGTATATAGAATTGCGGGGGGTCTGGAGCCTATCTCAGAAGACTTAAAGCACGAGGCGGCTGTACACCCTGGACAGGGTGCAAATCCATCGCAGGGCACATACACACACACACACACACACACACACTCACACACACACACACTACAGGCAATTTAGGAACGCCAATTAGCCTAATCTGCATGTCTTTGGACTGTGGGTGGAAACCGGAGTACCCCGAAGGATGGGGAGAACATGCAAACTCCTTGCACACAGATGCGGGAATCAAACCTAGCCCGGACCCTGGAGAAAACTGTTGGACAATGGTAACGAAGGCTGTAGCAGTCTGGCATGAACATGAACTTGTTGTATAGCAATTTCATTGCATAAAAAAAAATAAAGTATTTTTATTATTTTAATTTTATTATTTGAGAATGTCATTTTTGTCATACTGATATAAAGAGATATTGGATACTTTCTTTCACTACTATAGCATGTCTAGCAAGTAGCATAACAAGAGTCGATATAATCAGTATAATATGTTTTATATTTTTATTTATTATTCAAAAATATACAGTCTATATACTTTTATATAATTTTATATACTAGTGTTTTTCTCCCTGTGCTTCAGTATTTGCACATATCCATGTTCACTGAATTTAACTTTTGTCTCAATACTTTTGGCCACTCCTGCAGATTGTATTTAATTCTAATATTATAATAGGTTAATACTTATTCCATAAACACATAACTACTGTAGGACTATTCATGGAGTAAACAGTATATACTATTTAATAAATAACAACTGGATCTAGCTATTATTCGACGCCACAGAATATTACATTTAATATATAGTACAACATACTGTGATGCAGCATCCTCCTAGTGGAAAATCTGCACCAGAATGAAAGGACAAAGCACTGCTCGGCTTGAACCTATAAAATGACTATAATTAGGCTGTTTTGACTGCTTTTTGTGGAAACACACAATTATGCAAGACACAGTTTGGTACGGTATAAAAGGCTAAGGCACAGAGATCAGTGATTCTCAGGCCAACGTACTGTAGCAAAAGGTCTGATGTGGATATTTCGGGTGCAGATTTTACAAGCAAAATACCAAGATATACTTCCTACAGCTATGTAAAGCCATGGATGATGAAACGAGCCACAGCAGGACACCCACAAAGAGAATACTGTACGGCAAAACATGCCTAACATATGCTGGCTCAGCTTTAGGGGAAAAATCTATCCCTCTCTCTCTCTCTCTCTCTCTCTCTGAAATGGGATGATGCATTTGCTGCCGAGTACAGCACGATGAAACACCGCAGCTCTTCAGGAGTCAAGGCTCTGCATCGGCCTGTAGAAACTAAATGAGGAGGGGGAGATTTCCCCTTCAGTGCTTCAGCGAAACTGCAAACTCAGTGATCTGGTCACTGGAAACCTGCTCACTATCCTCCCATATAGCAAGAATGATGTTCTGATATTTAAAAAAAAAATCTGAAAATGCTGGAAACACTTTTTCATTCTTTATGAACAATTTAAAATCTATCTAACAGCAACATCACAGGACCCAAAGGATTGTGAAATCCAGCTGATCTTCTGTGTAGAAAATACAATTTGTTCACGTTAATAAAACAACAAATTTAATAACTAGTAATTTATAATTATTTTGAAAAAATGATCTGCTATGAGCTACGAGAAAAGAGAATTGTAAAGGCATGCAAAATTAGACCCCTTCAGAAGCACAGAATGTGCAGTTAAAGACAAAATTAAAAGTGCACACAAAAGATCATAAAAAGCATGACACAGTGTAAAATAAAATTAACGTCCCTATAAATTTTCCTTAGCTTGCATGATGCCAGCCTAATACTGACACTGATATAAAAAGATTTTGGATACTTTCTTTCTATACCATAGCATGTCTATCAAGTAGAACAACAAGGGTCTATATAATCAATGTAATATGTTTTATATTTTTATTTATTAATAAAAATATACAGTTTTTTTTCTCTTACTCGTTTGCTTGTGTTTTTCTCCCTGAGCTTCATTTGCACATATCCATGTTCACTATATGTGCTCATTATATTACTCACTCACTCATCGTCTATGCAGCTTTATCCTGTGCTCATTATTCATAATTCAGTAATTAAGGTAAATAATATAAAATTAAATTAAATTTAATAATTATAACATTGTTCAATTACTTGTACAACACTTTGCTTGTCTTGTCTTTTTCTAGTCACATTTAAGAGGAAAATACTGTTTCAAAATTGATTACTGTAAAATACTGTAAATGTTGGTAAATGATGCCTTCACTGCAGTTGTAAGGCTCAATGAATTTAATCATACAATATAATCACTTAAATGAAAAAGCCCAAGTAAAAAAATTGTACAATGAAATGTACAGTTTAGTATAATTTTTTTAAATCATTTTTAATACATATTCCTCATAGAATTAGCCTGAATGTCTGTTAGTTGAATAGCCTCATGCAATATGATGCTTCTGGATTCAAAGTCAAGAACAGTAGGACAAATCACTGTCTGTCTTTACCAATGTACTACAGGATATATGGTTGTGGCTATAACATTATTTGGTTAACCAGGTAGAATGGAGCTTTGTTTTAATAAAATGCTCAAATGAACCAATAATCAAAATTATATAATATATTCTCTACTATTAGTGGGGCATTGGTGGCTCAGTGGTAGGTTTCTCGCCTGCCATGTGAAAGTCCTGGGTTCAATTCCCACCCAATGCCTAAACCCCAGCCACTAGATGCAGTACGTTGGTCCCAAGCCCGGATAAAGGTTGCGTCAGGAAGGACATCCGGCCCCAAGTTGTCGACAACAAACTCTTCTACTATGCGGCAGTGGTGGGTCAGGGGGTTGAAGCACTAGGCTACTGATCAGAAGGTTGGGAGTTAGAACCGAGCCACTGCCAGGCCCTTAGCTGAGGCACTTAATCATACGGCCATATATTATACCCAGCTCCTGGAGATACAGGGCCTCCTCGGTGGCAATACCAAGCCTGGGGAATGGGTGGGTTGCGGAAAAAAAAAAAAAAAAACCTGTGACAATAATAACTTGACCCTGAGAAAAAGAAAAGAAAAATCTTCCTCAATTACTTGTGTAAAATCATTTCTACACACCGAGTGAAGCCTTGCTGATTTAACCTCACGGTTTATGGCCCCATCTAATGGTCACTTGGTATAACTACACCTGGGAGAACAGCTTTATGCAACGTGTGCAAAAAGCACGTAGTCGCTTAGTGAACACTACTTTAAATAAAAAGTTCTTCACCTACAGTACACCTCCTTTTCTGAATCTGTGACAAGTTGATCGCATCTCTTTCTTCCTCAACTTTTTCTCAGTCATGTGTCTCCTCCTCAGATTTTAGTCCGCTCCCAAGTCACGTGACTAACTTCCACTGTCAGAAATGTCACAGAAAAGTTGCATTAAAAAAAATACATAAAAATACATAAATGAATAAATAATATTAACAATGATAAAAACAAAACAAATAAATAAAATAAAAGTCCAGTTAAGGCGTTTTATTTTGGCACGACTTGTCATGTCATGATAAAAATTGCGTTAACTAAATAATGGCTTGGGAATTGTTTTAACATTTTAATAAGAATCGTCGGCTATATTAATTGTAGTTTAGAGAGCTTAATCAAAATTGAGTTTCTCTCATAAGGAGATGCTGGGAGGAGTTAAAGGGAAACCAAGGGAAGCGCTCGCTCTCTCTCGCGCGCGCACACACACTTCCATGTTTGTTTGTTTTGTTTTGTTTTGTGACGAAACTTTCCTGAACTGATTTATCCGTGTGTCAGAAACCATTCAAGTTTCGGAGCAGGACTTACTGTAAGTGTGTTAAAGTGCGTAGATAATCCGCAGTGACATGGAGACGGAGTTTTGTCCGTGACTTTAGACATTACAGCAGCAGCAGCAGCAGCTCCTACGCCGGTGTGTCAGGACGCCATGGCGCTGTGGGAGCGGACGGACGTGGCCGTGTACGAGCAGGTGGTGGTGTTGGTCTCGTGCGTGCTCTCGGCGCTGGGCTCGACGCTGGTTATAGCCACGTACGCGCTCTGGCCCGACCTGAGAACCACCCCGAGGCAGCTGCTGGTCTTCCTCTCGGTAGCTGACCTGCTCTCCGCTGTCTCCTACTCGTACGGAGTCTATAAGGATTTTCACGCCAACACTTGGGACTGCGTGACGCAGGGAGCCGTGTCCACTTTCTCCAACACCAGCTCCTTCTTCTGGACCGTGGCCATCGCCATCTACCTGTACATCTTCATCGTCAAGGCCAGCCAGAGACTAGCCGACAGTTTGGTCCTGTACTTTCATCTCATCAGGTAGCAGGTGTACTGTAGATTACAGGTTACATCAGAACTGTTCATCAAAACTTCCTACTTTGGTGTCCTCTGATTACATCATGGCTCTTCTCTTTTATCTTAATCATGTTCTAACAGAACGTATACAGTGCACACTGTACACTTTTAGGGAGAAAAAAAGAAAATGAAAAGGGTGTGCATACTAATCTTTCCCTGTCACTGAGATTAGTCTCTTATCTTTTTTCACCTTTAAATATTTATCTTTGACCTGTAAATATGGATACAGTGCAATAATTGCTTCGTGCTAGCTCAGTGTTGGATTATATACTGGAAGGTACCAAGTTAAAACGTGCTTAACCCTCAACTGCTCATAAACTATATGGACAAAAGAATTTGACGTGCAAAGACATTGTATCCAAATATATAGTGTAGGGTGTTCCAACTTTTGCAGCTATAACAGCTTCCACTCTTCTTGGAAGGCTGTCCACAACGCCGTCCACATTTGTGCCTATTCATTCTGTAGAGTGTTCGTGAGGTCAGGCATTGATGTTGGACGGGAAGGCCTGGATCGCAATCTCCATTCCATTTCATCCCAAAAGTGCTCGATGGATTTGAGGTCAGGTGCGGGACAGTCAATTTCTTCCGCACCGAACTCATCAAACCATGTCTTTATAGTCCTTGCTTTGTTCAGTCATGTTGGAATAGAAAAGGGCCTTCCCCAAACTTTTACTAGTTGAAGCATAGCATTGTCCAAGATGTCTTGGTATGCTGAAGCAGTAAGATTATCTGAATTAAAAAATGATCAGGTATTTGGCCAATACTTTGGTTTGTATAGCACATCGTCACTATGGATAAGGATGTCTTCCAAATGACTTAAATGTAAAATGATGATAATAATAATTTCAAATACATGCTGATTATTGGTTCCAAATTCCCTGTAGAATGTGATCATGTGTGCTTCTGACCTGTGATGTGTCACCTGGCTTCCATGGTCTAAGCTACATGGTATAAGCAGTACTGAAATGACTATAGTTTAAAGAGTACTCATGCCATTTTTCTAGGTAAAATATACTCTAAAGATTAAGTATCAATGAATGGTGCAGTTTAGTACCCTTTTCCTAAGAGTATTAATAATAGCTGTGAGTAATAAACTAGCCCATGAGTGTATATCTATATAGTAGATAAACTGTTCTCTCTTTTATCACCATTAATCTCATCATTCATCTCTAAAAGTTGTTGCAAAATGCAGCACATCATTAACTGTACCCTGAGGAAGAGATTCGCCAGTGGTTTCCATAAGCTTCGTGATTTCACATCCTCATTTTCAGTTATGTGGTCAGAATACTGCTGGCATATCAGCAGACAAGGAGAGAATCATGTGCTCGTTTTATTCAGAAATTTTCATTGGTCAGAGAGGGTGATTAAATTATTTTATTTTTTTTTCGTAACTGCAGCTGTGATTTTAGGTGGGCGTTTATTTCTATAAGAAGTCTCCATGATTAATGGTTTGTAACAGTGAATTTCCTACCATTGTCTAAATATTTGTTTTGGATATAGATTCAGTGTTGCTATTGGTTTGATTTACTGATTAATTTACCAAAACCTTTAAGTACATTTAATTACTTTTAATCTAAATCTTGAATATGGTGATTAAACATGGAATTCAATTTCAATAGATCTAAAAATTGGTGTTCTGCATCATTGTACTTATCTGTGAGTGCATTTTTAATGATGAGTGCAGTATTTAAAAATGTGTCTGCCAACAACCAATCAGCAGCAGGCATTTTGCAAGGTTTGCACTGAGCTACTGTGACAACTTGAACATTATCTTAATTTATAAGCCTAGTAATGTTCTATATACATTGACAAGATCTGGCAGTTTGTGATGCTATTTGTGTAGGATGCTTGGTCCATTGCAGATTGACGCTTTTGCCAATACTTCAATAAAAACATTTAGTGGACACCAGTTATAAACATTAACGAGACAGTATTCTCTACATAATAACACTGTCACAATAACATGGTTTAATGCATTAAGAGCATGCAACTGTGTGAAGCACTAGAGTTGAAGGTCATGAGTCAGTAAACGGCAGCGTCATTTTTCAGGCACGATTTAACAATTGTGTGTATGTTTTTATTTATTTTTGTTCCTCTCTCTCTATCTCTCTCTCTTTCTCTAATGCTGTCTGTTATAGTTGGGGTGTCCCCGTGGCGATTACAGTAGCAGCTGTGTCCCTGCAGAAGATCGGCTACGATGCGTCCGAGGTGTCCGTGGGATGGTGCTGGATCAACATCGAGGAAGACGATCACGTGATGTGGATGCTACTGACTGGCAAGATATGGGAACTGCTGGCTTATTTGATACTTCCTGTCCTTTACATTCTCATCAAGAGACACATCCACAAAGCGGTAAGCCTCTGGTGTTTCATTACAGCTATGTAACCTTGTGAAACTGACTGTGCTTGTGCTTTCGATATACAGTAGATGCTGCACCATGTGGAACAAGTGAGGGTTTCTAATGATGTACAGTACATTTGCCTTTGTTTCACCAAGCTCTTACGGTTATGTGCTTAAGATTTAGTAATGTAAAAACAACACATTAAGGTCTTTTAACAGCTCTTAATCCAGGGCTTGTATATTTACATTGTGAGCTGAATTGGGTAGAGGAGAGAGACATCTCTGGACACAGGCTTCATAATTCACCCCATGTTGTGTATTCTAACACAATAAACCACAGTTACCCAGCACTAAATCTACATCATACAGCTGACTGAATTTTCTTTTTTTTCTTTTTTTTTCCTTTTCATTTTAATGTCAGTTTTATTTGACTTTAGCCAAAAATGAATCTCTATGCCATTGGCTTCAAGATCCAAGAAATTCATCTTCCACAGTTCCAGTTCATGATTTGCATTAAACATTTTACACTCCTTTTTTTTTTTTTTTTAAACTCAGCACGCAGCCCTGTCAGAGTACCGACCCATCTTGGCCTGTAACCGACTTTCCCACTCAATTCCTGCAATGGCAGACAGAAAACTCACCCTCATCCCAATCATCTTCATTGTATTGCGCATATGGAGCACTGTTCGCTTCGTGCTGCTGCTCGTTGACTCTCCTGCCAGACAGAACCCTGTGCTGGTCATGTTACATGTAAGCATCATGCACACCGCTTCACCAAATAAAGTACAAGGGGCGTTCAAGTCAAACCAGGACTTTTGATTGTGTAGAATAACAGAACACAGAGTAAAATGCTACTCAATATAATCTCGTGCTACATTAATGCACTTTTTGCTAGTCCTTAGAGTTTTCTCAGTGCATCAGCGATTCCCAGGAACTCCTGTTTGATTACCAAGGGCATTCTGTTTTAGCACAACAATGCATGAGCTCATATTGCACCATTTGCACATTACAGGATCTCAGCTGGGAGTTATTGTCATATTTGCTACATAGTCCTGTCTTCCAAATGTTTGGGTCATTTAAAGGAGTTCCAGGGAGGCCAGTATTTCAAACCTGTGTTCATATACCTTGAATTTATATACCATATAAACTGTGTAAAAAGGTGCATTTTGAGCAGGGTTTCCATTTGTGCATTTACACACTGATTGGATTCTACCTTTACATTAATTCATTTTGTAGGTATTTTTTATTACTACAGAGATAGAGTGCATTCCAATTGTACAAAGCTCTAGCTCTATGTGAAATAGTTCAACTTTTGCTGATTGTAAAGAAATTTATCTTCTGAGGGATTTTAAGATTCTATTGTATTGAAGATTGTAGATGTTAAGTTTTTTTTCCCCCCTTTTTTTGCAGTTATATTAAGTAAAGAATAAAACATACCCATTTGTTTTATTTGTATGCTCCCGATCAGATTCCAAGCTTTTAAAGCTGTTTTGCTTTCCTTGACTCTTACGCAGGGCATCGGGAACACCTTTCAAGGCGCAGCAAACTGCATCATGTTCGTTCTGTGCACTCGGCCAGTACGCGCAAGACTAGCGGCTTGGCTGTGCTGTCTGAGCCGCGACGCACGGAGCAACTCGGACGTCCCTTCCCAATACACCGCTCGCACACCATCACTTTCTCACACGGACAGGCCCAGTGTCTCGCGCTTAGAGAGGGATGAAAGCGAGGATGAGGAGTAGTAAGTGTTGAAGTGAGAACCCTACTCTGCGGCTTGTTGACCTTCAGCGCCTGAGCTAGAACACTGCGCTCAACCGAGCAGATCTGCAGCATCTAGTGTCCTTTCTCAGGAACGTCGATGTACTCTAAACCGATGACCGCCACGCTTTCTGCACAGAGTAACGCGTGAATGCGTGTGGATATCGAGTGCTCAAACTCCACTCCGGCATTCGAGGATGAAAGAAGACTACAGTCATATCCTGTCTCTAGAGTCTAAGTACACTTTATGGTCACAGTATAGCAATGCCATTTTGCATGCTGGCACTTTTTTTTTTTTTTTTTTTTTGTCTTTACTTAATCTTCAGCTCAGGGATGTGAGGATTTAGAGGTCATTTATAATTTACTGACCAAAACACTGAACATACTGTGAACACGTTATTCAGATACTGTACCTCAGATAATTTCCCTGACTAAACACACCTCAAAGCGCAAAGTGCCTTGTAACAGACTGACATTGTTTAAAACAGAATTTCAAATACAAAGTTAAGATATGCAGCATGTTCTTATTTAACTATAACCAGACTATTCTATTTAACATAATGGTGTTGGTGAAATCTACAGGATTTACTGCACCAGATTTTTCAGGCAAAAAGGGTTGTGGCTTTTACATAGTACATGTTCTTGATTTGCAAAGATATTTTTTATGTAGGTTTTTTTTTTTTTTTAATTCAAGTAAAGTTCTATAAACCAAATTTCCTTTGTAATCAGTGTGACTGTTTCATTCAGCTTTAAAAGAGGAAATGTTCAGCACATTTTGACTAAGCAT
This sequence comes from Clarias platycephalus, assembly GCA_030068275.1. Classification (NCBI taxonomy): domain Eukaryota; kingdom Metazoa; phylum Chordata; class Actinopteri; order Siluriformes; family Clariidae; genus Clarias; species Clarias platycephalus. Next base: position 10,401,418 of record JAQQZT010000015.1, on the reverse strand, counting down.
GTGACCATGGACATCATGCCATGCTGAAGCTGTCTAGAACTTTTACTGACTCACCACATCTGGAGGCAGTGGCTGTTGATAAGCAAGTCTTATGATTGCTCAATATGAACAACGCATATTAAGTGTTTACAGCATTTTTATCTAACTATGGCTTTAGAAATATTTTAAAGATGAAGCATGAAATGCTGATCTTTTAGTTGCACAGCACCTTTTGATCATCTGAACGGTCCCAGATGTTAGACAAGTATTAAGCCTGGCTCTTATTCGGAGTTTTAATGCTTTCCAAAGGCGTTCATGTTTTTGAGTTCCAATGCACCACACTTTTTAAACCATGACTTCATGAACTAAGTGCAGTGGTACAGGCATGCTAGAGCAAGCAAAGGACTTCTCCAAACTGGTAATACAGTCATCTTTGTACATTGTAGCATTAATATTACACCAATAGGCCTAACCCTTAAAACAGCCTCAGACCCCAATCAGACATTACTGTTGGCACCATTCTGGTAAGTAGCTTTCTCCAGGCATCTGCCAAGACCAGATTTGTTTATCAGACTGCCAGACAGTGAATCATGATTCATCAATACAAACAACATTTCCACTGCTCCAGAGATCAGAGCTGGCATGCTTTACACCTTGCCAGTTGACGCTCAACATTGAGCATAATGATTTTAGGCTGGTGTGCAGCTGCACAGTTTTTGTGGTGTTGTTGCTTCTAGAGGCAGTTTGGAGCTCTGTAATGTGTGATACAACAGAGGTACAACTTCAGCCCTAGTCTGTGTGATGCACTGCTTTATGCACACGGTGCTCTTTATACAGTTTTTTGAGTTGATTGAGGCAAATTTAGCAGGGCAAAGGTGGCATAATTAGATAATGCCTGGTTTTAAGCCGTTAAGCTCTTTAGAGTGACCCATTGCTGTTGTTCGTTAATAGTGAGTGCATTGCTACAGTATGTGCTGTCTGGTTGTAATAGGTGTGGCTGAAACCCCTAAAGTCATTCATTAGGAGGGGTGTCCACATACATTTGGCTGTATAGTGTACTGATTATAGTGCATTTTATATAGTGTGTGTTCACTTTCATCAAGTAAAACTTTACATCATTTGTCATGACATAATTTATTCTCAGCGCTGGATTGGCAGCACGTCCAGTGTGTACTCGGTCTCGTGCCGTAAGTCTCCTGGGTTAAGCTTCACGAACTCCCGCGACCCTGTATACAGTATAAAGCAGCTGATGACAATGACGATGATCATTTATTCTATTTTTTGGATTAAAACCTTTCGACTCCATGGACTAGATAAATATGATGGGTAAATTTCACAGATCACTGTGGGGTTTCAAACTGTATTACTGATTTGGAGAAAACATACTGTATGAGCAGCCAGCAGTACATTTACAATGGTGTGGAAATTCATATAGCGACTGTAAGTAAAATAAACCATTAAAGATACAGGCAGCAGTATTATACTGTATGTTGATCATGGAGTACAATGCTGTTGTAAGTTCAAATCCTTTTATTCCATTACACTTTTACTAATGTGCCTGGTGTGAGCCAATAATGGTGTAAATACCGTTTGTAGTCATATTGTAGCGGAGAAGTTGTTAAACTACAATATATTCATCAAGAACTAGAGTTATGCATATACAGTACTGTATGAATTATGTTCATTCTTTGATGCAAGCATTCAATTTTGCTGTGATAAAAAATACAGGGTGACCCATAAAAATTATATCCATAGCCAAAAAGCATAGATTACAGCAAATGGTCAAATTCACCGCCTTTGACATTAGCAGCACTTGTACAGTATGTACACTACAAACAAGAATGTTGAACTTTTCTTAATGTATCAGAACGAATGGCATTACACGCAGACATGATTTCCTCCTTTAGTACAACAATTGTTCTGGGTCGATTCTAATTAGACTTCTGACCTCAGGTGTCCCCAAAGAAAACAGGCAAGTTGCACTAGATCTGGTTCTCTTCAATCCCCTGTTATTAACTGTAAGGTCTAAAGTGGAAAAAAAAGAATCAAATTTCATATAAGGGAAAAGGGGCTCATATAAGGGCTTTAGACGCAGAATTTGGGGCCACCATGTATATTCAGTATCATGCACAATGGTGTAGAGGATAGTTCTGCTGCCTATTCGCTCCAGGTTCCCAGGTTCGCCTGCAGTTGAATGAGTGAGTGTGTGTGTGTGTGTGTATGCGTGGTACCCTGCACTGGACTGGCATCCCATCTAGATCAGTATTTCTGACTTGTGCCCAGTATTCCCAGATTCATGAGGTTCTTGAGAAGGAGGTTAATTTAACAAGACGTATTGCAGAATAGGCTGTCACTTGCACCTCCAGGGTCGAGGGTGCGATTCACACAACGGGTTTATATGTTCTCTCCAAGCTTGGTAGGTTTCCCCGGCTACTCTGGTTTCCATCCACAGTCCAAGGACATGCAGATTAGGCTAACTGGTGTTCTAAAATTGCCTGTAGTGTAGGCGTGTGTATGTGTGTGCATGACTGCCCTGCGTGATTGGCACCCTGTCTGCTGTGTACTCCGCCTCGTGCCCGAAGTCTCCTGGCATGGGCACCGGGCTCTTCGTGACTGTACATGATAAGCAGTATAGAAAATGAATGAACGAATAAATGAATACATTGAGGTATAGGGGTTTAGTAATGCAAATTTTCAAGTTCTTTGTTTACACCGACTTTATCGCATTGCCTGCAGCGTCCTCCACTTTATTAGCTACTGAGCTGGTGACCTTGAGCTGGCCTATCCTGTATCACTACACCTCAGTGTCGTGCTCTCAATAAAATTTATTGAACACTGTAAACTTGCACTATCCTTTTTTTTTCTTTTTTTTTTTGGTCAGCATCCGGTTCCTGGATGGTGCAGATTCCCTCATTGTAAAGCTTTACGACACTGCAGAGGAACATCCCACATTAAAAAAAAAAAGAAAAAAAAAAAGGCTTTCAATTCCATGCTGTGTGGTCACCCTCCTCTTTTCCAACTTCAGCTCAGCTTTTGTCCCGTGCACTGCAGAAATAAAAGAGCCAAGTCCCTCCTGCTTAAGCTGACGAGGTATGCTACAATCGATAAGATTAATGAGTTGTTCAGGGAGGAATAGGAATGAGGCAGTCTGCAGTGCTGCACTGCAGGAGGGAGCCAATCCCAGTCGCACAGAGACCCCTACTGTCGACTGAACACCTCTTCAGATTTCCTTAGAAGTGACCTATGACGAGTGTGTTATTGAGAAGGAAAACGATTTGATTATTTATTGCAATCATGGAAAGAAGCTACGACTGTATGTTTATTGTTGTGATTTATTTTTAGATTTGTGGTATTGTGACCTTGAGATTATTGATAATTTCATCCATTTTCAATACATTATACACTTTTTTTTTCAAGGCTAATCGCTGTAGAATAAGATGTTCTCTTGTACTGTATTTCTTTCTTCTAATGTCTTCTGATTGTGTAATCTCTACAAATATTTTTTTAATATATAATGTGCAGTATATTTCAATAATTTGGAAACTTTTGTGTTGCTGGTGTAATGTAAACGCAGTGCTACCCTGACTGATTGTGAGACTTATAATCTCTTAACAGAATCACATTCCACATGAATAATTTGGAAATACATTACAAGGAATGCTTTGTAATTCCTTTAGTCCGGAGTGAACACAGCTTTCTACTTCCACTGAGTTATGTCATTCACTGCTCTCTTCTGGAGATCTAGTTCTTTCCCTCTCAGTAGTTTGGCCGTCTTCCCACTTAATTCATTAAGCCTGCGACAGGGGAGCGAAGCGCAAAGCACGGAGGTAAAATACATTACCACAAGTTCTTTATTCAGATCGTAGATTGTAGATTATGCAATGCTGGTTGCTTGAGCTGATGTCATAGAGCACATTGTTTGAAGGTTAAAAAGGATGTTGCTTTCAGACCGATCAGAGTAAATGAAATGTATTTAAAATGTTTTTTTTCATAAAGGGAGTTAGGAATGACTTTAATGAACAAGCTTCAATTTATAGGTGGTCAAACTGGCAGAAAAGGTCCAGACACTTCAACCTAAAACACATGCTATGCACACAACACTACAGTTATTGACACTGCATTATTGGGGTGCAGTGATTGGGGAAGTTTCATTGAAACATCAATCATAAATGGACTATTGTAGATTATAATTCTCATCGTCGTCTACAGTATACCGCTTTATCCTGTATACAGGGTCGCAGGAGGCTGGGTACACTCTGAACATGGTGCCAATCCATCACAGGGCACACACACTCATTCACACAATAGGCAATTTGGCAATGCCAGTTAGCCTAATCTGCATATTTTTGGACTGTGTACCACGCATGGGGAGATTATGCAAACTCCATGCACATAGAGACTGGAATCAAACCAGACTGGGAATCGAACTTGGACCCTGGAGGTCTAAGGCAACAGTCCTAACCACTAAGCCACCGTGCCACCTTAGACTATAATTAATTATAATATAATTATTAGATATAAATTATTATTATTATTAGGAGATTCGGTGGTACCTTCAAATATCAAATCTAATCTATCGTCAAATATCTAATATCTATATCATATTAGATATCATAAGCTATAATAAGAATGGAAATAATATTCCATCATGTGAAAACCTGATGCCCTCATACCTGCAATGATACATCACTGCTGTGCTGATATTCGGTACAACAGCATTCCCTCTCATGTGATATTGCTTTTATAGAACATTTCTACACATGGCATTTATTATCAACAAACACAGTTACTTTAATTAACAGGAGTGAAAGTCGTTTTCAATTCTTTTTGCTACTACATATCCAAAAGGTGAGGAGAATAAACCATGGAGGTAGTAGGTAGTCCTGAGAAACCTACAAGATTTACTTTGTATTTCCGCTTGTTCCGCTATAAAATACCAGCTAACTTACAGGCTTGAATCCCAAATAGATTCAACAATAAAATGGCAATCTAGTGTGCTAGGGTGTACAATCCACTTGTTCCACACACCAAGTACGCCATTAATCAGGGCTTAAAGAGGGATACGGGATTCAGCCTTGTGTTAGATGCTAGTTAGCTTTGTAGCTCAAGTTAGCCGGTGAACAGAAAAACATGGATGATTCTAAGGAGACAAAGTGTTGTTTAAGATGACATAAAATTAGCAGGGGTGTTTTCTTGCTGAAAGTGCTTCCATGACTGGTTTTGCCAGGAAGCTGCTGTTTCCTCTTTCCAGTAATGCAGACCATACCGACCTACCTTCAATCATGGTGGCGACTGACACGTGGTATAATAAATGATCACAACACCCCTGTGATGTGGAGTGATACATATAGTTAAAAATCCTAATGCTGTTATGCTCTATATCATCACTCACGGAATGCCTCTCATCCAATCAGATTATGCGTCAGAACTAATTGTTGTATAAATGACTACAATAGACACCAGGTGTAAGATTTTTTTCCCCCTACTAAAAACCATTTACAATATACACCCTCAATATTAAAACAACTGAGTCTAAATCAGTGGTCACATTTTCTAGAACCTCGAATTTGCATTTCCATTGATATGCTTTAGTTTTTTAATGTGAGAGACAAACACGTTTACTCTTTTCAATACAATTTATTCATTCATTCATCTTCTATACCGCTTTATCCTATATTCAGGGTCGCGGGGGACCTGGAGCCTATCCCAGGAGGCTTAGGGCACAAGGCAGGGTACACCCTGGACAGGGTGCCAATCCATTCAATACAATTTAAGACATCACTAATTTTTACAGAGAATATTATCTGAAGTCCCAAATAAATTATTACAAGAACTTCTGAGTTGGAAAAATGTTGTAAAATATATATTAGTAAAAAAAAAACATAATTTAGAAAAATCCTCCAGGCAGAAAGACACTTCTAAGGAGTGAAGGAAAAAAATCAAATGTGGATTTCATTGTGGAGCAGCACAGGTTCTGCTGTGTTTGAGTAGGTTTAATAAAGTTTCCCTGGTTTCCTCCCACCTCTCAGAAATAGCGCATAATTCCCTGTGATGAATTGGTGTCCATGACATAAGGTCCAGATCCACTGCAACCCTGACCCCAGACATAATGGTTGACAATGAATGAATGTCCCATAATAAAGATCATTTCCTCTGACCATGTTGATTACTTTACAGTGACAGAACTCCTGGTTACATTAAACATCTTCTTGGTTTCATCATTATTTAGTACCGGATTTCTGTATCCCGAAAGAGTGGTCTTGTTACTACTTTAGAAATTTCTGATTGCAGAATTTGTATGCAATTTTACCAAAAGTGGATAATGTTGAGGAATGGTTAAGCAGTAAATCCACATGGAATGCAGCACTGTCGTTATCATCAGAGGACACCTACATTGTACACTACGCATTGCTCATAAAAACCCTGCTCTACACTGCATTAAAGGGATTTTTTTTCTGCAGCTCCTGACATTGAGTAATCCTTCTATTACCCCTTCCAGCAATTCTTTACAATCTTTTGTATATGAAAAAAACAGAGGTCATACATCATGTGTGGACAGAGGATAGTGAGCTTTGGTGAGCTGGGTACCATTGTTGTACGAGTGTAAGTAAAATAGGGAAAAATACTGTATATATATATTAATTAACAACGTGTTTAAATTGAAAGTTTAAAGTTGTGTAAATTTGTATGAGGAATAAATAAATGTGAGACATAATTTTGTTATAATATAAATGTTATATGTATATATGTTATATGATTTTATATGTTATAAAATGTATGTAACATAATATTAAAGTAGTATAAATTATTCGCAATTGCCTTAAAGCAATGAAAGCTACAATAATTCAGGATGTAATGTGAGGTTCCATCCATGCATCCATCTAGGAACCTCTGTAGTCCAACTAGGGACCGTAGAGGCCAATGGTGATTACCTGCGGTTAACACACGACAGCCAATTTGTATGTGACAGATGAAAATTTTTATTTAGGAACGTCAATTAGCCTAATCTGCATGTCTTTAGGAGGAAACCCACCAAGCACAGGTAGAACATGCAAACTCCCCACACACAGACTCCAACGCAGGAATCAAACCCAGACCCTTGAGGTACAATGCAACAGTGTTAACCACTAAGCCTCCATGCCACTAATGTGAGGTTAATGCTAAAACTTGCAGGATTGTTTTAATGCAATGGTAATAGAATATGTCTCCAGTGAACAAACCGCATATGTATGAGGCTGAGGCATGGCATCTGTGCCAGCCAAGAAAAAGCATTTGCTGCATACATCTAGGTTTCCAGTCCCTCTTACAATCCTGTTCATCTACATTAGAGTCTGTAGGGGGAGCCAGTGTGCTTTGCATGTTCAGAACCCATCTTCCACACCAGGAGAAATGAGACCTATGCAGACAAGAATGGTTTCTTTTAGAAATTCGCCCAAGGTAGTGGAAATGGCCTGTTCGTGACCTCCTTTTCCTGCCAACTGCTTGTTAAAGTGATCAAAGTCAGGGGGGTTAACCCAGACCTGACAAAAGATTCGAACCAGTTCCAAACAGCCTTCAGTGTTTCCTCTCTTGCCATGTCAGACGAAAAAGCCTTTACACTGCCTACACGCTTCATCTGTCATCCGAGCTCTCAATGGTCTCTCCGGGCAAAGACAGAATAAGGTCAGAGTGGGGGAAGTCTGCATTTGCATCAGATTAGTGTCTGAATTAGAAAAAAAAAGCAGGATTTCCTTTAGGCCTACATAGTGAGTACATGTATCAGAGTCTAAGTTAATTTACCTGGAAGGATAGCATCAGCTAGATCTATCAAGGAACAATCAGCACACAGATGTACCTTTAGATGAAAGCGTGTACGTTATCACATGATTTTGCATCCTCTCGAACATTGGCCTTAGGCCTCAAGTTTGTCTTTTTTTTTTTTTTTAGATGCAAAACATGATAGCATTTCAAGAAAGAAAAAAAACCCACCTTCACACACATACACTGTTTTTTTTTTTTTTTGGTAACAAAACAAGTGTAGCTAGTGAAGGATAAAAAAATATGTTCCATAAAAGCTATAAAACCGTCAGGTCTTAACGATGTTCTCTTATGTCTCTTTACTCTGCCTGATTATTCTTTTTACAGCGTCTGAAAAAAAGGATGCACACATAGCACTCCAGATTTACCCCAGACACAGATATACTATACTGTATCATCGGATAAACACACTGCATTGTTTGTTGCGCCATTTGTGACCCACTGACACTACAAATGCACAAATACAGCACCAGTACATTCACTTTTCAATTCAATGTTTTTTTTCCTTTAGCTTTATTATTGTCTACATTGTAGAACAATGCTGAAGGAAGACAAATCATGACTCTTAACAGTTAATGTTGATGTCGTGTCTGCTACTTGAGCTCTGTGAAGCATTTATGTAAATGCTGTTTGCTGGAGATTTCTGAGGCTGCTAAACTTAAGTTAAGCTAACTGCTATTAGAATCAGTTATACTGTTTGAGTTTATTTAATAGTTTCTGTTAAATTAAAGACTATTTTTGTTGAGCAGGAATATATTTAAGAACACGAGGTTATGTGGTTAAATAACCTGTACAGTATTTTCAGGGCGGAACCTATTGTTCGCCAGTCATGGGGCAGTCAGGGTTTAGTTGTGTGCCACACTATATGCTTGCCCTTGTGAGGCTTGTTCTTGTGTTCGGCACAAAGTAATTTTTTAAGCTACATTGTTGTGTCGTAAGGTTTTTCTGAAGACTTGGATGAAGTGAAGACTTGTAAAGACCGAGCTTATTTTTCTTCCCTTAAGTTATTGTGGCCAATAAGGTTTGTAACGTTTATTAGGGCTGCACGATACACCGTTTCTGCGAGGACATCGCGCATGCGCAATATGCACATCGCTGTAGGCGCGATGCAGGGCGGTGTCTCCTCACACACACGAGGCTGAAGTTAGCTCCTTATTCGCAGCTTCCGATTCGTTTGGCTTCTTATTGCGCAGCGTCTCATTCTGCGG
>JAQQZT010000015.1:10346140-10381017 GCA_030068275.1 Clarias platycephalus | reverse complement strand
CTTTACAGAGGTCAGAGGTTTTTTTTTTTTATCAACCAATCACAGTCCTTGAATTGCTGCATCATCCCTAGCAACGGAGTCAATCACACCTTCTCACTAAGACAAAGGTTTTAGTCATTTCCTTACTCAGAGATGCAATGAGAAGTTTCCTAAATGACTTTTAGTCTAGGACTTCCAGCTAGGACTTTTTTTTACTTTTATTTAAGTTTTTATTGAAAAGATACAATCAAATACATCTGTTTATGGTTTTTGTCACGTTTACAACAGTTACTGTATAGCTTGTATATTAACAATATATGTATGGCATAACACAGATCAATATAAATTTGGGTTTAATAAATTTGGGTTATCTCTCCATTATAAAGGAAATAATTATTTTTTTTTTTTTTTACAGAAGATAGGGGATGTATACAGTAGATAATACCTATTCATAAAACACAGATTCTATAACAAAAAAACAATAGGGGTTATATACTCAATCCACTTAGACCAGAGACCGACAAACAAATCTATTTGGTTATTCATACAGAAAGTAATTTTCTCCATTATAAACACATTTTTTACAACATCGATCCAGTCCTGTATTTGTAGTGGATTAGGTTTGTACCAGCATCTAGTAATAGCTTTTTTACTTGAAGCAAGACTTAGTCTATACATGTATTTGTTTTTCCCTTCCCAGGAAACCATTGACACTGTGCCCATATAGAGTACCTCAAAACTGAAATCAATTGTAATGTTTAAAATTCTTTCCAATACCTTATGTATATCTTTCCAAAAACATAAAATTTTAGGACATCCCCAAAATATGTGAAAATGGTTCGCATCCTGTGAGCCACAATGTCTCTAACAATTTGAGTTGCCTTGAAAATTATTTTTCTGTTTTGGGGTAAGGAAAAACCTTATAGTATTCCTCAAACAAAATTCTCTCCAATATGGAGAACGTGAGGTTGCCCATTGTTGTTTACATATATTTTCCCAGTCCTCGGTTGAGAAGCTGATCCCACTTTCTTTCTCCCATCTTTCTTTAATGTGCAAGGATGAGTCTCCTTGTAAATCCTCAAGGCTCTATAAAGTTTTGTAATAGTTTAAAACATTAGTTCAGCTTTGTAAGCTAAGGAGAATATTTTAACTAGAGCACTCTTATTTGGGTCTTCCTCTATCCCTTTTTTCATTTTCTGACAAAAATGTTGTAATTAAATGATCATCTACAATGCTAGCTTGAATAGGGACCCTGTCAAACCAACCAATCTCTATATCCTTCCACCTTGCCTGATATTCTGGGTTGCACCAACAAACTATTATTCTTAACTGTGCTGCCCAAAAGATTTTTTGTAAACATGGGAGAGCTACCCCTCCTTTATCTTTACTCAGTTGAAGGGTTTTAAATTTTACCCTTGGTTTCTTGCCTTGCCATATGAATCTGGAGATCATTTTATCCCATTCTGAGAATCGTTCTTTGGGCAAGGGAACAGGCAAAGACTGGAATAGATAGAGCAGTCTTGGAAATATGTTTTGCTTGACTGAATCTATTCTAGATCACCAGCTAGGACTTCTTAAGCTAAGATAGGAGCTCTCTGAGGGAATTCTAAGAAGCTTTGTGAATACTGCCCAGATGTTTTGCATTCTGTTAACACACTTTTTAGTTAAATGACCTATTTAATGTTTTCAGCAATGTCCTGGTTTCATTCATACTCCATGTAAAACACTTCAAGGAAACTGATAATGTGTATCTTTTAAAATGACAGTTAAAATCACTTTTCTATGAGTGCAGGCCATGTACTTTAAGCTAAATTTTAAATTACAATTTTACTTATTATGTATATTTAATAATTTAACTTCAAATCCTGCTGGAAAAATATGTATGGTGCTGTATTTTAAAAACACATTCTATTAAAACATGCTAATACGTTTTAGAAAGTTTATTGAATTATTGTATACATATATCATATACTAACATATAGCCATTAACATTGAAACCACATAAGTTTTGGGTTCCTCTTGTGCCACCAGGACGGGTGTGCTGTGGTGTCTGACAGCAGGACGTAGCGGTGGATCCTTTGGGTGCTTGGTGGGTGAGAGAGGGTGGCGCCTCCATGAATCTGACTTGTTTGACCAGCAGGCACACTCCATGGGTACTCGACTGGATTGAAATCTGGGGAGTTTGGAGGCTGGGTCAACAGCCCTGGGCTTGTTTGCCTACTGTCACTATGCGTTGTGGACTGATATTTATATATATATCATATATATATATAGTGATATCATAATTGAAATATGAATAATGATCAATAGTCAGTGAAAAAAATACAAATAAAAAATGTTATTCAGACCACTATATATGTTATTCAGACCACTATACTGTATATGTTATTCAGACCACTATATATATATATGTTATTCAGAAGAATCTAAATGTATTGAATCAGGAGCACTTGTGTTCAGTCTCCAGCTGGACTCCTCCATACAGACTCATGGATGTGACTCCCCAATTCAGCACATTGCCTTTCCCTGAGTTTTTCTCACAGTTCATCATCTTCTGGATCTCCTCAGAACCCAGCACATAATCCCATATGTTTACATCAGTCATATAGCCCGCAAATGCATCCGAATCAGAGATCCCCAGGAACCCATCCTTGTCCTTTCCCAGGATGAGGTTACCACCAGGAAGAATAGTGTATTCTGCTCGCAGGTACTGCTCCTTTCCGACAACACCGTTCACCCAGAGTTCTGCCCCTCCAGTATGTGAAGCCCAGGTCAGACAGTAATGCGCCCAAGCACGGGGGCGCGGCGCATGGGGGAGGCTGACGTATTCATTTCCAATCCAAAGCCCCACCTCGTGGCCCATAGTGATCGTGAGCTCGTTTTCGTGTTTGGTGGTGGAGTAGGAAAGCACAGTGTGCACGGAACGGGGATGCATACGCAGGTTCATGCACACCGAAAAGGAGTGCAGGTTCATTGGGTGACCCAGGTTTATCAGAGCAAAACTCATCAACATGTTTGCAGGGAAATTAAGCACTAGTGGAAATATTCCCAGTGAATCTTAATGGGAAAAAGAAAGGAAGATAAAGTTCTCTTTTCTGGCACATTCACTAATGGGAACTTTGATAAATGTGACTTGTGCTTACCTTTGTTACCAGTAGGCCTGTAACCACCAACTAAAACAGCAAGTAAAGTGAGAGAATGGTTTGTTCAATGACTTTCTATAGTTAAGCAAAGCAAGTCAGTTCAGGAGGAATAACATTGATTTCCTGCAATGGTGGAACATGTAAAACATACCTGGGTTGATGTGTTTTCCAAGAGAAGTAATCATGCCTTCAATATTTAAAAGCTTTGCCTCAATCTCCTCTTGCCTACAAAATGCTGACACGAGATAAAAAGAAAACAAAATGAAGCCGCACAGAAAATGATATTTAACCACTGCTTTTTTTTTTTAAAAGAAATGGCTGTAGAATGATGTACATACTGCCTTTGCCCAGTCGAGGAAGGAATGAGGACTCTACCACTCGGGCATTGAGAGGTTGTGCCATGCGGTAATCATTGCGTATGGTCTTATTTTCCAGGTCCATAAGTGTGCTTTCTAGCTTCCTGATCTGTAAGTCACAATCATTATTTAAAAATTCATTTGAGACTGTTGTTACATTTGAAAAGGCTTATAAGCATGAAATACCTGGTTATGGGACAGGGTGATGGGGGTATCAAAGACAGTCCAGAGGATACTCTCATAGCAGGGTGGTGTTGTAAGAGAGCCTTCGTATCTGAAGAAATGGGCGAGGTTCTCCGGAAGCATGGAACGTACGTTTATAGTAGAAATATTCATGGATTGCCCTGAGAAAGGTTATAGAAATTAAGTGTACAGTATAAGAACGGAGTGTGTAGACAAGTAACATGTAATGTCATAACCTTCATTATTCGGCACCTGCATATTTGACATTTTCCAGGTTGCTGATGAAGTCACTGTAGTACGTGTTCTCAAAATGACCATCCTAGACACATGCAGAAGACACACATCAAAAAAATCTCTGTAGTCAATTTGACAGTAGCCCCTGGTAAACACATGTTTGCGGGAAATCAATGTTTTTATAAATCAATGCTAAAAAATGGGGTATAAGCAGGAATTGTGAGAAAGAGATAGCTTGCATAATCCAACTGAGAAAGCTTGAAACACATTGACTAGATCAATGGCCTCATTTAGTAGAGTGCCTGACCCTGCATTGCACTTACATTTGAAAGAAATTATCTTAATAATTGTACTTGTTCCGGCTAATAATATAAGTATTAGCAGGTCATAGCTCTGATAGCAACCGCGGAAAGCCTAATGAAATAGGAAACTAGGCATTTCTGCATGTTCTAGTGAAAAGAAAGACTTGTGTGAGCCTTTTTTCCTTAGATTTCTTTTTGTACACTTTTTAGATGTACGTAAGGCAGAGTATGTATTTTTTATTTATTTATTTATTTTTTTTTATGTAAAGGGATCTTATCTGAAAAGACCAACAATGAAATATGATCATATAATATTCATATTCAACATGCAAATAATACAAGTGCACAGAATAAAAGAATCCGGAAATATAGATTTACTACATTTTATTCTAGGAGCTGTTTCATTTTAACAACAGTATTAGTATGCTCTGCAGAACACTTTTGTTCAAAAGAATCAAGAATTCAATTATTTGATTTGCTCTATTTCCACAAGATGGCAGTCTCACACCCATATAAATTGGTTAAAAATATTCGTACATAATTTGCAAATCATTTTGGTATGTTAATTCTAATAAATGTTTTACTGTATGACTTACCTCATAAAAGAAAGCCAAAACTGCCAGCCCATCATCCTTATCCTTGGCTTCATCAAAGCTTTTATACTTATCAGAGTTGTAGTGGACGACATGAAGCTTTGAAACACACAAGGCCACAAGAATTAGTGTCAAGTCATATTTGGTGATTTCATAAATAAACACATAATAATCATACAAGAGTAGTTTTGTGATGGCTCAGTTTGGTACATTATGTGATAAGACATGCATTATACAAAGGAATTGGGTTGCTTTTGTCCTACAGTTCAAACAGGCATTTGATAAGTTCTAAATGAATAAATAATCACTTTCTACAAAGTCAAATTGCTATACATCCTGAACATGTTGAGCACAAGAGATATATCAAAACAACAAAATGTCTTACTTCTGCCATGTAACGGATGCCATCCACAGTATGTTCTGAGCCACTGGCTTCCAGGTCCCAGCCACCCCAGTGTAAGTGCATCTGTACAGCTGTGTAGTGGGCTGGCAGCCCCTTCGTTATTACCATAGTGGGCGGAAGGTCAATTTGGACTGGTAAAACCAAACCAAACAGAGAGAGAGAGAACTAAATAACACTCATACTCTCATATTTAATGGAATTATGATAGCTGAAAACATGAAATCCACATTTGGAGTGTTCATGGCCAATGGAGAGTAACAGAAGAAATAAATAGATATAAAACGCTAAAGTTATACAAAAAGGAATGTTCTGTAGGAGTCGTATTCTTACACTTGAACAATAAACATATTAAAATTCAAGAGGCACTTGACTGCAGACTAAATCTGTAAAATGTCTGTTTTAAGATTCTGAACATGACCTATAAGTCAATAAAGTATATTTTAGATATGTATTTAGAAAGAAAAACCTTTTTATACTTAAAGTTTGTGTTTTAAGCAGGTGGAAGTATAAAACAAACACACACACATACATATCTTGTATATGTACAGTTGTATTTTTTAAGCAATATTTTTACTGGGCTTATTGGAAGGCTTGTAGCTGTAGAGGTGTGTAATGACAGGCAGTTATATCCGCCCCACCTGTACTGACATGCAGGGAGGAGGGCTGGGAAACTTGCAACATGTTCTATTCAGGTGGAGTGATGAAGAAAACAGCTTGGCAGGTAAGAATAGCCGAACCTGATTGGTAAGTTGAGTTTTGTGCTGAATTTGAATGAATGTTTTTTAAGGTTTTAAAAAACCTTTTATGGGGGATCTGTTCATGTACAGTATTGATGTGAATCAACAGTATTTAATTATTCCCAGCCCTTTCATTGCACTGAACCTCTTGTAAGCTTAGACACAGTATGGGCACAGTAAGGCGAGAGATATTTACCAGAGTGTCCATTGTTGGTCATGAGGAAATTGCCATTCTTCAACTCGCCATAGCCTGTCATCTCGAGCTGCAGCATGTCAGAATTGAACTTCACATTGCGCCGCTTGATGTCAATAGGAGACTGCTTACGGCCACCGCACTTAGGATACGTATCCGGCCAGTGGACCTGATCCAGAGAGCCCTCTGCCAAAACAGTTGTCATAAAATGTTAATGTTTAGGCTAATTCTTCTGTCTGTTAAATAAAATGCATGAGGTTTAGACGAGGAGGCTAAAAAAAGTACAGAAACCAGCCTTGGTGTGAAATCACAATGCTTTGCGAATTTTAATACAGTTCTGCTTGTGGTTGTGTCTTGAGAGAATCTGGCGAATAATTTTTGAAAATGAGTCACGTTACCACCCAGTGTTTTTATTTGGTACACAAAGGGGGTAAAAGAAAATCTGTAGGTGGCATGGTTAAAAAGTAGCACCACCAAGCTACAGTGAAACCAAAAACATATCACTGTGATGCAGAAACCTCAAATATCTACATGTACCTTTCCCACACTCACACAAAAGGTGAAAACTGTACCTTTCCTTGTCTATATATATAGTGTTGTATAGTACTTTTAAAGCTACACTATATATACATTTGCAGATAAAAGACATGGAAGACATTAGGATATCACTCTAAGCATAATAGAGTGCTTTTTCCCTAAAAGTTAACTTCAGCTCAGTGGCACACTACATATATGTCTAATACAAATGTAGGTTGTAAGTGTCATACACAGCAACATTTAGTGCAAAAGGTTTATTTAAGGCTAAGGGGAAATGTTAAATGAAATATTTAAATCGAATTTCTGAAAGTAAATGTACTTGCCTGAATATGTCCAGTGGACATCAGCTCCAGCCAGAACAACACTCAGTGAAACAGCATGTATGATCAGAGTGAACAGCTCCATAGTGCATTAGTTTGTGTGTTTGGTGCACTCAGACTGGAGCTGCTGTTTAAAAGGGAATGGAGGCGGGTTTAAACACATTGGTGCCCTAAGGACAAACCCATCGGTCCTCTATACATACAGGGTTTTTATTAACAAAAAAAAGATGCAAGATACAGGAATGCAAAAACAAAAATGTATTAAATTATTATGTTTGTAATATTTAACGTTGCTTTCTTCTGGCTAGATGTCCATAATAAGCATTTGTTTGTTTTGTTTTAAAGTGGCACTCACCAACCAGTATGTAGGGAATGGAGACAGGTTTAAACACATTGGTGCCCTAAGGACAAACCCATCACTCCTCTACAGGGTGTTTATTAACAAAAAAAAATGCAAGATACAGGAATGCAAAAACAAAAATTTATTAAATTATTATGTTTGTAATATTTAAAGTTGCTTCCTCCTGGCTAGATGTCTATAATAAGCATTTGTTTGTTTTATTTTAAAGTATTTTTAAACCAGTATGTAGTTCTTCTTCAAATTTTTGCCACAAAATTAGAAGCAAATAATAGTCTAAAATGTTTTTGTATGCTATAGAAATAAACATTTCCCTAAGGGGAAATCTAAGCACCCAAACTTGTTTTATCAAGGCAATGCTATAATGCACAAATGGAGGTTGAAGATGTTGAAGCTAAATAGGTACAAATCCCAAGAGCTATGCTAAAAAGCTAATTGTGATCTTCCTAAAAGATTGAAGGCTTTTACAACAACAAAGAGGTGCTTTTGTCCATGATAATGCTCCTTGCTTTGGAATATGCATATATACTTGGGATGGTTTGGTGATATCACATACTGTAGGTTAAGTATGTGTATATCGAAATGCCTTTGGTGACACTCAGGTAAAACCCTTACTGTACATACATTACAGTGCACAGAATTTACAAGTGCACCTGCAACTTGACAGAATGATCAAAATAAAATGGGGTACAGTATAACAAGATTATAATAAACTAAATGTAATACACCCGTCAATGAATGAGAAAGAAATAAAACTGAGTGGTGTAAACCAAGTATGTTGTGTATGGTATAAAGTGACCAATCAACAATGGAGTTTATAGTATAAGGTGTAAAGTGATCCTCAGTTATCCCATGACGTTTATCTAAAAGGACACATGAATAAACTATTATTTCTAGTTTATTCTGGGTTACATCTTGCAGAGATTAGTTGCATAAATATTAGTGATTCATTCAAAATATTTTCGTAAATCATGTGACTAAACACAATGTGAAAATCGTGAAAGGGACTCTCCCTTCATATGTGATATCTCTGAGGCAGTGTGCAGTTTCACTATTAGATGTTTCACACATTTCTCCAGTTCAAAGCTTTTTCCATACTCGATTATGTTTCTGAACCTGGCCCGTGGATTAATTGGCTATAAATTAATGGCTCCATCTGGTACTTATTGCATATAGTGAATTACCAGCAAGGTTCAACGGATGTTGACACCACCATATTTAGAGTCAAGTTACAAGTAAACCTGCTTCGACTCCACTTCATGTCATTCTAATACTGGATCTTCCCACAGATCGTTTAAATATTAATATAGATGTTCCTAGTTCTTGTGGACCAGTCAATTGCAAAGAAGCTGAATGAACAAAAATGGTACAAGAATGAAAATTTACACACTGTCATACAGAGGGGAGTCAAAAAAAACCTCCATAATAATGGTTACTACTCTTACCACATAAGCAGAGGTATCAGTCCTTTGTTGATTCGATCAAATTGATTGATTCGATCAGATCATTGTGACAGACAATCTGTTGTCTTTTATATTCTGAAGTTGATGCTAAATTTACATTCAGTGGTAATGAACAGAAGTGCCCTGTGGGTTGTCAACTTCATACATGCTCTTACAGGAAGAATAATCCTTTTATGTGATTCGCATATAATGATCCAAGCCTTCGTGTTGAATATCTCACATGCAGTCTGACTTTCTGGAGTAGATATCTAGGTGCTCATATTCCTAAATATGATATTATGGTTCATTTGGATTAGATCTGTATAATATCTCATGAAATCCATAAACTGGCCAATGACACTGCCCAAGGCCTAGGTGTGATATCTACCATATTACAATCACATCATGTGATGATTTTGCAGAATCGGCTTGCTTTACATTGCATCTTAGGACAACAGGGATGTACACTAGTTGTGGCCCAGAATGTTATAAGGACACATTTGACCCTGCTTTAAAATTAAGTCAGTATACATTAAAGAGCTACATAATTGTGTCATACTGTACATATTGATCAAGTTAACAGTGATGGGATGGGGGCTTAGCTACATATAGTAGGTTCGTAGTGAATATTCAGCTATGAAATTCAGCTGGTATTCATGATATTCTTTGTCATTCTTTTGTTAGCTTACAGTATGTGACTATTCGTTGTTGCTGTTTGTGTGTTACTAAAAGAATAAAACAGACCAATATAGCAGAAACTACAATAATGCTCACTTCTTTTTTTCTTCTACACTTAGTGTAAGTCCTGTTTTGTTTTGGAATACGAAAAAAGGATGATCTCCTAACCAGTGATTACAGTATGCAAGATATGTTCAGAAGGTCAAGCCAGCTCTCATGTATGCGTTTACAGTAGATCATTCACAGTGGGGAACTGAGGGATTTATTTTTAAATTTCCTATGCAACTTA
This sequence comes from Clarias platycephalus, assembly GCA_030068275.1. Lineage (NCBI taxonomy): Eukaryota > Metazoa > Chordata > Actinopteri > Siluriformes > Clariidae > Clarias > Clarias platycephalus. The sequence continues at coordinate 10,371,270 of JAQQZT010000015.1, read as the reverse complement.
TATTTAAATTACATTGCCCAGGCTGACTGATGAGTGCAAAATACATTTTCTCTTGTTGAACCCTGGCTCTGAGTTTCCTGATTTTTGACACCTAACAATCTGGCCGTATCCAGAATGATTTATTACAATTTACAAAAATGTTAGACCTCAACCTAAGCTGTGTGTTCTACATTTATTTTGTCATTAAATATATCTAACTTGCGTTACTAAACACGGAAAGGAGTGTTTGTTAAACAGTACCTACACTCTCAGAAAAGGTACACAGTGGAACAAATTATGTTCCTCGAAGAACAGTTTCGTACCTTTTTTCGAAAAATGTACCCTTAATGGTACGGAAAAGACATCTGATGATTTTTTTTTTTTTACCTTTTAAGGTACAACTGAACTGAAGGTACATAACTGTTCTAACGTAGGAACAGAAAGGGTACAGAATGTTCTGGACAGTGGGAGAAGTTTTGCTTTTCCTCAGAACAACACTGAGACTTCAGCAATCTGTTACCATGGGTGAGTTATAAACTCTCATATAATCCTTATTCTGGTAATATAAAACTGATATTATTTTATTTTTCCTTTTATTTTATTTTGGCTAGCTTTGGCCAGCTTATATGAAACATTGTCTTTCAATGTCATTTACATGGTTTAGGGTAGCGTGTAGATAACATTGCTAATCATGCTAACATACTGCCTTATGTAGCCTAGCCCAAACATGTTAGTTTCCGGTGGCTAAGATAATGCCTTATGTAGATTACAGATGTCCATGAATATATTAAGGTTTTGGATAGCTTTAGCTAATGGTAACTATTTGTTTTAGTTTGTGGTTAGCTTATAACTCTATAATGTTATTTAGCACAAACACTTTAAGATACTGGATTGTGTACCTTACAGATTTTATTCAGATAAAATATGATATTCAGATTTTTTTTAGCATATAAATATATTATGCATGGTCATTAATGATTGATGATGATGATGATGATGATGATGATGATATACATTTGTTTATTTTATTGTGTTATCATGCTCATGTTGTTGTTGTTTTCTATACAGTTGTGACAGTCAAAATGATCAGCCACCTGTTTGATAGAAAGCAAATGCAAACAAGCAGGCAAGATACAGACAGCCCATCACGTTTTCATGAAAAACACAGACTGATGATGATACCTGTCTGCCCCTGTGACTGCATACAACCAGCACATGGACTGAACTCAGATGCCAGGAATGTTGCCACTGCTGGTCACAGGGTCTGTGTGCATTGTAAAGCAGTGTATGATAAGCAGCAAAAAAACATCATGGAAATGCCAGGTATGCGATGTTCAATTGTATAGGATGTTAGAGTGGGCTTTCACAAACCTAACACCCCTTTTTCATCTTGTACTGTTTCTGTTTGCACTGTTTAACCCTGAATGTCTGTTTTTGTACAGCCATATTTATGCCATAAATGTGCCTTCTGTGTATAAGATCATCTGTGTCCCTCTCCACTCAATCATGAACATTTTCATTGTGAGTGAATAGGTTGTGAGTTATTTTGCCTGTCAGTTACGGATATTCTGGATAAACTATGTGGTGGAAATTCTGAAAACATTATAAAGACAAGTAATTCATACACTTGGTAAGAGCAAAGTAACAAAGGTTTTATTTAAACTTTTGCAGAAGGACCAGTTTCATACAGCAAACAGTTGCAGCATGGAGAAAGGTGATTTCTTTCTCTCAGCTGTCCCATTTTATACACAAACATCTCTGCTAACATAATCAACGCCCTGTACATGAAGTTCCTACATTCAAACTCACGACTCTTTATCTGACCCAGACCAGATGTCCTCGCCTTACCATTTATTCAAAAGCAACTACAATCAATTTGTTTCTGTTCTATTCTCGGCCTTGTCTACCTATGTTTCATCCGACAGGTTTAAAGATTCTATAGTCTACTGTATGTGCCACACTTACTACAAAGATCAGAATTAATACATGATTAAAGCATGATTTTTCTATTACAACTACAAGCAAAAATATGTTTCTTTTGTCCTCAAATTCTTTTCTCGTAGCATTACGGCTAATTATGCAGCTCATTATGAAGCTCATTATGCAGCTCATTATGAAGCTCATTATGCAGCTCATTATGTGGGTCTTTGTCTTTTCTGGAGTGAATTACAGCATTATTTGTGATCATTCATACCTCCTCGTTTATGGCCTTTCTAAACAAAAATATTATTTATCAAATTTAAATGAAGATATTATTTTCTGTGAATGAGTGAGCAGGATGATTGTCACATTATTCTGAAGCAAAAACTCAAGGCTACAAGATCAAGTTCACAAAGGTCTTGTACATAAATGTTATGAATGTGGATTGTAGCCTTGTTTCAGGGACTTCTTTTTTTTTCTTTTTTTTTTTCAATAACCATGCATAACTGTCATTTTCTCCAAATGCAAACTTGTACATACATGCTGCTCACATATTAGTGTAGCCCAGTTTGTGCTGAATAAGGTGTAAGTATAAGGTATAAGGTGTACATTTACTGTATATGTTTATAAGTAACTGAAAAATACACAAATATCAGGACATGTCAGAACTTCTTCAGGGCCTCAAAACACCTGCAGACCCCTAAGGGATTTATTAAATTACCTTATTATAAATATACCTTATTACATTTAGTATATTGTGCATGTAGCGTTTACTATCCACTGCCTATGATAACTTTTAGCTGGGAATAGTAGCAGCTGTGATTTACAGAATTTGCTGCAGTCGTTTAAGAGTATAGTAACCAGTTTTGTGGACATCTCGTTACAGTGTTTTTGATGCTTTTCATTTCATTTCTGCTCTGAAAAAATTGTTGGGTAAATGCAATGGTGTTTTGTGAAAAGTGGGCAAAAACTGTTGTATTGTGAACAATTTGCGAGAAGTAATATTGTAGATGGAAAATTTTATTTTATATACTGTATAATTTTAACTGTATAAAATACAGTTATTGTATTTTATGAAAGGTTTTTCAGCTAATAGAAGTGTTTTATTTAGGTTAAATATTTGTTTATTGTTCAAACATACAGTATGCATTTGATACATTTTCATAGTCACTGATAATAAATTGATTTAATGTCTTATTCAATAGAAAAATGACTTTTTTATAGTTCCCAAAGGTACAAAAGGGCTTGTCATTGGGGTGGCACATTCAAGGACATGATTTGTACCTTTGATTAAGGTACAATAATGTACCAGCAAGTTTATAAAACAAAAGCTTATCCATCTTAGCAAGCGAAAATATCATGAATCCTAAAACATTTATCTGCAATTTTTTAAATTAAGATAAAGTGACACCAGTGTGGCGTAGTGGTTAGCACTGTGGCATCGCACCTCCAGAGTAAGGGTGTCCTCTGGGTACTCAGGTTTCCTTTCACAGTCCAAAGATATGAAGACTAGCTTAACTGGCATTCCAGAATTGCTCAATCCAGAATAGTGTGTGAACGCCTCGACCCTGTACAGGATAAGTGGTATAGATAAAAAAGATTAGATAACAAAGCACATATATGGTCATTAAGAGAATTTTTAAACAAAAATGACTTGTTCTATTGACAGGTAATTTTTAAGCCCTTATGCATTGAAAGAAGCAAAATTATCTTTGCAATAATACAAGTATTATCTTTATTAATAGTACATTAAAATTTTTGCTTAAACATGTTTTTTTTTTCTAGAAATAAGATTAATAATCTGCTTTGTTGTAATCCTATATGAAGAAGCTGTAGATAAATTTCACTAGATATTTAAGATATTTTCACTTTTCACATTTTCAGGTTAATTCTTTGCAATGATGATAATCCAAAGAGTGATCAAAAGCAACAGAGAGCGACATATTGATGGCTAACAGTGATAAAACAAAGTTCAGAACATGACCAACTATAAAACAAACCTTTGATATTAACTACCTAAAATAGTGAGCTTATACTGTATATGTGAAACACAGAAGCGAAGCAGTCACAGTAGAACTCATGAGAGAGCGGCCTCTACTGGTAGGTAAAGGCAACATCCTGATTGTCATTAGTGTTACTTAATCTGTTACTTTTAAATTCTTTGATTGTGGCTTTTGTATAGACAATATGAATCAGATACAAATGATCAGCACCTGACAACCAACATTTTTTCAATGCAGAGGTGGATCTAAAGTAGTGGGGGCCTTCTATATACACACCATAATTTTGTCTACAATCAACTGCTTAAACCAGGAAAAAAAATATATTAATTGTGGCAACTATATCTTATTAATAATAATGATATAGATTATTAATATCTATATCTTATTAATCTTATTAAGCATTTTCTAATTAATATGAATTGACTCACAACATGTTTATTATAAATCTGAGGTGAAATATATTTAACTTGTAGGTTTTGTTCACTGTTTGCTGTTGTGTGACTAGCTTGGAGCTACAGTTTTGACTACATTTTGCACATATCTGCTATTCAGTTAAACCACACAGGCCGTAGACAGTACCACTTCAGTGACAAATGTTTCAGCGACACATACTCAGAGTATATTCTTTCTTGGTTCTCCTTTTAAGGGCACATTAAAGATATGATGGGCTACACTGGAAAATCCATTCTGCCAGTTATGAGAAAATTATTTTTGCAACAGACTCATATACTCATAGACAGTGTTGGGGGATGTTACTTTTTAAAGTTCTGTCTTTAAAAAGTAATCAGTTACATTACAGCGTTATTTTCTGATAAAAGTAACTAGTTAGAGTACTTTTCCATTGCAGAAAATGAAAACTCTTTTGTGATTCCTCATGCATGTTGTTTTAGGCAAGACCTTTATAATTATTCTACCATCATCACTAAGCGAAGTTTGGCCCATAATCTGTTTACTACTAATAACCCTATCTCACGTATGCGGTTTCGCATGCGGTTCATAATGATTCACCGTGAGTTTTCGCGCTGTGATTAGGTTTCCATCTTTCCGCGCATCGGTCCTCGCATAGTCAAACCGCATAAGTGAGATAGGGGTATAACAGCAAGAATAACAGAGGGGGGCGGGTTATCGGACGACTTTCACACACACTTAGGGATTGGGAATGACTGCTGTCTGGCTCACGGATAACAAATTGTCTAAATAGCGGATTACATTTTTGAAAAAGTAACTAAATAACTGAGTACTTAAATGGCGGACTTAACGCTTTAGATTTCTCGGTAGATCAAAAAAGTAATCCATGTTACTTTGTAACGCGTTACACCCAACAATGCTCATACAGAAAATATTTTACATGAGTGTATAAAAGTGTTTATTTTATTTATCCCCCCCCCCCAATTTTTGCCCGATTTTCTCCCCTAATTTTGTCGTGTCCAATTCCTCCCAGCCCAGTCACTCGGGGGCTCCCACATTAAGCTCATACCACCACTCAGTAGGGAGGGCCGTAGACCGCCCACGTGTTTCCTCCGAACCACGTAACGCCAGCCGATCGCATCTTTTCGAACTGCTCGCTCACGCACCGTTGAGGGCGGCGTAACACACTCGGAGGACAGCGCTATCCGCTCCTTCCGCTTTCGTGAGCTCACAGACGCCCCTGATTGGCTGTAGAGGCATTATTAATGGGTGAGCACTAAGTACCTCTCATCCCTCCCCTCTGAGAGAGCTCGGCCAATCAGCTCCCTCTAGACCTCCGGCTGTGAGAGGTTACAGCATCACCCGGGAACCGAACCAGCGATCTCTGGATGATAGGGCGAGCACTTTACCACTGCGCCACTCAGAGGCGCCTTGATCATATTAATATAATTTTTTAATTATTATTTTGCAATATGATATACATCCACCTCCCATAGTTTTGTTAAAACTTATATTTAAAGATTGAAAACATACATATTTTTGTAAAGCTTTTGATTCATTTTGGCGCCCCTTTTAACCCAGCACCCTGGTCACACCCCTGTATGCCGGGGATTATATTGTTTTTGTCATAGTACCACCCCTTTCACAGTCTCTGAGTCACTAACCTCTACTGCAATAGAGGGGGAAGGTTGACAAAAATGGGAGCACTCTTCAACCAGTATGGGTGTATAAAAGGTGTTATAGGCAGCTTCATTACATTCTTTATTCACTTTTTAGGTGTGCTGGAGACACAACAGATTAAACTTTGGATAAACCACTTGTATAAACTGGAAGCATTGTAGCTCCCTCAAAGAGGCAAATCGGACTGATTCAGTTTAACTTCCCCAAACATTAATTTCATAAAATTCTATCTAATTTCCTTGCTTACATATGTATAAGCATGGAAATTAGAAGGAATTCTATGAAATTCATACTTCTCCAGTTTTCCATAGTCAGTTCTCTAGACCTTTAGAAAGGGCAATGTCAATGTGTTTAATGTGTTTAATGTGTTCCTGCTCAGATGTGAAATTAATCAAAATTGTATTTGCATGGAATATAAAGTAGCAATTTGGTCCATCTATTTTACAGTGGACCTCATTTACAAACGCTTGGAATGCTGGGTGGACATTGAGCAGGCATGACCATATGTGTGCAGGTGTTTATTGCTACTTTCCATAAAAAGGGTTTGTCTTCTGGGGCAAGGATGATAAGAGCTCCCTTCACTTGAATGAAAGAGAGTTTAAGTTGTTGTTTGATTTGTCTTCTTCTATGATGTTTCTAGCTGTCTATATGAGAGCTGTGTAATAATGTGGAAAAATGGGAAAAGAACTGGTAAAGTGCACTTTTGGGTCACTAAGCATGGTGTGATGGACGTGTTCATTTGGGTCATGGGGATATTTATAGAGCAAACATGATATTCAAGAAGATTTAGTACGACAAAATGAATGCATGAATTAATGAATTAATTAAAAATGTATATTACTTTTTTCATCCTAAGTTTTATTAGTATTAGTAATTTTAAATGACAGATTTTCTCTGTCACATTACCACTTCATCCTCATTGTAAAAGTGTCTATGATACATTGGGGTTTTGTCTGTACATAACGCCAGCTAAATTAGTTAATTAATTAAGGTGCATTGTTTCATCGTTATATGATAGGTCAATATGAAGGCTTTGGATCCTTAACATACCTTTCATATTTGAGAATAAATAGTTGCTTCCTTGCATCCCTTTTTTAAAAATATTGATCAAATGCCTCCCAGAATGTTGTTTTGAACGGTACAAATACCTGTTGTAGGGATTCTTGGATATGGTACATTTGTGGTCCAATGAAGCACCCTTGCAATAATTAGTGATATTAAAAGATCAGCTTATAGCTGGGTCAGGAACCTAATTAAGGCAGAGCTAGTAAAATTAGAGAATATTGCATTAGTATTTATTTGCATTTTCCCAGGAACATGTTGTACTTTTCAGGTAGGGCTGTTAAATCTTCGACCTGAAAAGGCCTATTGATTTCTTGGCTTAATGCCTGAAGTTTCTGCCTCTGGAATTTAAGAGGGTGCAGTATTGCCTCAGCAAACACTTATGAGCTTCTCAATTGCAGCATAAACAAGCTGTAACCTGTGAAGCTCCTTGTAGTTAGCCTTGAGAAGTGACTGCATAGTGTAATTCTAAAACCGCTGCTAGATCCATGTGAACAGACAAAGTCTTCTGTACTGCACCGGATGCAGGAAAAGATGTAGGATCCATATACAGGAAGGCTTTATTGACAGTACCAATGCACAATCATGGAGTGGGAAAGGGACAAAACATAAACCTCAAATGACAGATCCTGAGGTTAACAAAGAGTAGTTAAATAAACAGGAAAATTGTGTACACACATTGAAGGGAGGACCACTGCTCAGAGCTTATGCAACTACACAATTACCAAAACATGTAAAAAAAAAATATATAATAATAATAATAATAATGTATGTGTAATGAGATGGAAAATAGAGTCAGAGGTTGAGCTAGAACTCAGCAGAGAATGACCTCTATTGGTGGGGAGGGGTATGGAACTGAGTTGGTGTTAGACCTACAGTGTATACTGTACTTCTGGTCTTCAATCCATCCATCTAGAAACCTCTGTAGTCCAACTAGGAACTGTGGAGGCCAATGGTGATTATCAGTGTATTCATTACCATTTTATGACCATGATAGGACCTCCGGTTAGCATTCACATACACATTAGTGGCAATTTTGAACGCCAATTAGCCTAACCTGCATGTCCTTGGACTGTGGGAGGAAAACTGAGTCCCAGGAGGAAAACCATTAAGCAACATGGGGAGAATATGCAAACTCCACACACATACCCCGAGGCAAGAATCAAAGCAGGACCCTAGAGGTGCAACAGTGCAAACCACTAATATTGCTTTATTTTCTTATTTATCGTATAATAACTTTTTAGTTGTTATTAACATTTTTTAAATAATAATCCATTTTTATTGCAAAATGATAGGAACTGAAAATAATGCTTTAAACTTTTACAGCTTATTTTGTTAGCATTTTAAATAATATATGTATTTTTATTTTAAGATAAAGTATATTATGCTATGAAAGACACAACAGTGAACGTAAAGTGTCTCTAATCAAGCACACTTCACTGGGAAATGGGGGAAACGTTGTTCTTTTATTCGACACCAGGTGTCGTAGTTACAGAGTCCCTTTTCTCTTTCAAGGTCAAACACTGATTCACATACACTCACATACACACTGCGTCACTGGCGGCCATAGGCGATGCTTGGGTTTGCACAGCGTCGCTAAAGCAAGCGCAGAACACACAGTCACGTGACGGATATCGAAAAGATGGCCTTGTGTAATGTGAAGTATGTGAAGTTTGGGGACCCAAGTGTCGGAAGACATAACTGTTTATGAAAGAATAATGTGTTTTTATTTTATATTGGTTTAAAATTTTAAAAGATGGATCAAATGCATTTTGGTTGTAGGATGGATCAAATGCATTTAAAAAAATAATTACTGCTTATATTTGTAAATAATTATTATTATGGTTTAATATTCAATTTAAAATGTTTTTTATATGACAAATGAAATGGATGTAGTATTAAACCGAATATCTACACGTGGTTGGAAATTTCCTCGTGGTTTGGGTGCCGGATGCACTGACTAACCCCAGGTGACGCAGTCTGTCTGTAGCTGATGCTCGGCACGTAGGCTGCTGCCTGGGTACCGCCTTCATCACTCACCTCATATGAGCAGACTGATTGTCTTTTTATTTTTTTGTATTTAAACATGCCTTGTATCAATGCCTAGACGATTAGAGAATCTTATTATTCTGTTAAGTTGACCCACACACACACACAAACACATATTTGTTTCCAGTGATTCTGGATAAAGTTATGATTCAAGGAAACGTGCGCTTGTCCTTGCAGCGCATAACACGTGATTCCATTTAGCCAATCACGTACCTCTGGCACGCGTTGCTTCCTGATTCATCCCCCCTCCCCTTTAGGGGTTATCACTGCGCTGCGCTGTAATCGTCCGCCTTCTCTGCTTCTGCTGCGGAGAGTGAAGTGACCAGATCGGCGTCCTTGCACACAGCTAGGCAAGGTGAGGCCACTTTCAACACATTTTTACATAGAATTTCTCACAGACTTGGTTTAAAATGACACGAATTTGACCTTCGTGACAGGATGTTTGAGGGTGTTTGAAGCGCACAAGCTATCAGAGTTAAACCAGGAAATGAATGTAAATGTAACATCAAAGTTAATATTTTGTTCCTGCAACGCTATTGAAGACATTTTAAATTCCGTGGTGTTAGTATGAGCTATATTAGGTCGTCTATAGGCTGTCTGAGGGAGGAAAGAGACAGGAGCTGCGCCTGTCATGATGAAGGGACAGATTTTGCTTGATAATCTTTGCCCTTGAAATGGAAACCGGTAGTCATAAAATGTCAAATTTGACGATTTAACATTCTTAGTGTCAAATATTGTGTATATATATCGACGAGAAATGCGTGTTTTCTGCCTTGCGACACAGACGGCCTAAACTTCCCAATCTGCAGTCAACCCGAATTAAACACTTTGAAAAAGAAAAAAGAAAAAAATAGCGCAAATATGGTGAGCGCTTGATGACGTCACAACCTGAGCTAGCTTTTAGCTTGGATGAGTTGCTTAATTTTATTTCATCTTATTTATTTATTTAAGCTTAACCTGTTGAGTTGTGACTTTTGAAGACAAGATTAATCTCATATCCAGGATATTGAACAATATTTTTTCTTCCTCAGGGTTAATGCTCAGTGCAGGCTGCATGTGCTGCTGTCTATCTTGTGCATGTCTGCTGTTTTGTGGCCAGTGGCAAGTTTTCATTGACATTTAAGGCCACAAGATTTTCCATTGGTCCAACTAAAGCATATCTAGTAGTAGTTGTGAATCTTTCCTTTTTTTATTGACTCTTAAATAGTAATATTAAATATTTTTTTTAATAAATATGCTTTTAGTGTTCTAGCATGGCTTGTTCTTTTTTTCTGTGGTGTTTCAGCTCCAGAGCCTAGTATGAATAATTTTGAAAGTGGAAAATTAGTAATCCTTTAGTAATCTGGTGGCTGGTGAACACATTTTGGTACAGTTTATTGGAAATGCATGATCACTTAACTATAAGGATGTTGCCTTTAAAAAAAATCAGTTTCTAGATTTTACATCAATGATTATCAAGTTATCAGTTTAGTAGTTTACTTGAGTATTGAGACTGTATTTGCTTCCCTAATGCCTTGTAGAGAGAGCTGATTGAGCATCATGATGGTACAACAGGTAGTCCTTGCTTCCTTACAGCACCATGGTTGATGATTTGATCCTGAATTTCTGTGTATGTTTTCCCTCTGGCCACATGGGCTTCCTCAAATTGCCACAAACATGGATGTAGATTGATTGGCTTCCAGGTACGAATGCACTCGTGCATTGTGCCTCTGATTTGGCGGGCATCCAGTCCAGGGTATATTCCTGCCTCACGTCCACTGTTACAGAGGTGGGCTCCAGATCCACCATAGTGTAGCTCTGGTGAGGATAAAGTGGTTATTGAAAGTGAATGAGACTTCCATGACTTCATGTGCAGTTTTGCTTGAGCAGAGTCTCAGCAAATGTCTAAATGAATGAACTGGTTTCCCCTTTCAAAAAGCATTTGCATGCTGATGCAGTTCAAGAAAAGTGTACTTAATTCATTCAGACATTCGGTGACTGATGAGCACTTCCTTCTTCTTAGAATGAATCTCACATTTGAGTACCCCCCCACCCCAAATTGCAATAGTGTTTGTGTGCTGTAAAGTTCTTAACTTATTTATTCATTTTCAGATCCTGCAACATGTCTATCCTGAAAATCCATGCTCGTGAGATTTTCGACTCACGTGGGAACCCCACAGTTGAGGTTGATCTCTACACCAAGAAAGGTAATAATTTCGATATGGCAAAACATAGTAAATTACTCGCAAACGCATGCTAATTATTAACAGTAGCTTCAGATCATCATTTTTGCACTTCATAACTTCTTCCAGTATTCCTCAGACAGCATAGTCCACTGCAGCAGCCACATTGTTTGGATGGTGATTTGAATGATGGCCTACCAACACTTGCTAAACAAAAGCCTGTATATACTGTACAGGCAGTGAGGTTCCGAATGAATGAGCCGTTAAGTTGCTTTCTCCATGATCAGTCTCCCGTGTGCTGGAAGAAGCAGATCATGTGGTAGATGAATATAAATAGGTCTTGTAATGCTACACAACCTGTATTGCATTGCATTGCATCTCACTGTAAAATGAAATAGAAGTCATTGGGGTTAAGAGCATCTGCCAAGTGACTAAATGAAAATAAATACCTCATACATGTGTAGTTGCCTTTTCTTGGCAGTAAAGGGTGGCACAAAAGTCTTGGTTCATGGACCAAAATGTATTTAAGAGTAGAAATAATATCAAAACTCATGTCGACAGCCCAGACTTCTTCGCACTTGTAAATGCTGAAGACATGAACCTTGAAGGTTTCTTAATGTGTCAGAACTCATGCTTTTACATGGAGGATGATTTTGCCCTTTAGTGCAGCAGTTTTTCTGCACTGATTTTTATTAGACTACTGATATCTGATGACCCCCAGGGGAGCAAAAGTCAAGTAGTCTGCCTTAGATCTGGTTCTGTTAAATCTTATTTTTGAAGCCACTTGAGTCTGAACTGGAATAAAATGTGTGTATAATATGTATACGTATTTTTTATATATTTAAAAAAAAACATGTATGTATATATAAACAGAGCCATTTTTTGAGGGGGCCAGTTGTACACCTTGAAAAAATCTTTTTGCAGTCCTTTAAAGTTTAAGTAGTCAAAATGTTGCAGCTTTTAAACACATGGTTTGTCTAACAGTGAAGTAGTTTACCTCCTGATGTATGACCTGACTGCTAATGAACTTTGGTGAATATTGATTTGAAGCCCAGGCCTCCAGGCTAGCAAATGGCTGTTAGCTTTCCAGAATGTACTGAGCTGAGGGACAGCCCCTCTCCCTGCAATCTGAGTGCAGTTTTAGTCGTCATCTGTACTCAAAGCTATTTTTAGGGAGCTACTGTAGTGTTCACTGTTGCCTTACTCTCACTCAAGTTTCCCAGTTTAACTTGTAAAGAGTGTGTTTACTAAACAGTCATGCCTATCAAGTATGGCTACCAAAGCACATAGAATATATTTAATAGACATATTTAAAGAAAGTAAGTTATAATATAATGTATAGAGAAAAAATACAAATCAAATATTGAAACAAATTCTCTGTTGGTCAGTATGAATACATTTCTGCATGTAAAAAATGAATACAAAATGAAAAACACTTGCGACTTGCATTAAATACAATATTATCATACTGATTATTTTTCATTTAACAATTCTTATGTCTTGTTGCAGTGATGTAGATCTGGACACACGTACATTTTTAGTCAAAGTTTTTAGTCAAACACAAAAAATCGTGATGAGGTGATATGATTCGTTACTAACTCGGGTATTTTCTGAACACATCTGGTTTGTAGTAATGTTTAATTTTATGGACTAAAGTTAGTTTGTGTTCTCATTTGCGCTAAAGTTAATAAGACAAAAAGCTTGCAAAATTGTTTAAAAGTTGTGCAATTCGCTGTGTCTCTGTCCTGAGGCTTTCCCTTGGTGGAAAATGTAAATGAACAGCAATAGCGCTGACTTAGAGCACTGACACTGGAGACTCCTTACAAAAGCACAAACCAGATGACGGTTTTGGGGTCAGAACATTTTAATATAAATTCGTGACTCGCCTTTAACCCAAACAATTATCTGTACAGTGACATTCTAGAAAATAAATTTTATTAACTCTAATATAGCAAAGAATTAGCAATTCTTTGCTATATTATAACAGGCAACATTTCCTGGTAATGTAAATTACTGGATTCTCTCTTTTTTTTTTTTTTTTTTTTTTACTGTATTTCAGTTTTTTGAAAGTGTCTGTTCATGTTCTGTATATAATGGCAAGAACAGAAAGAAAGGGTTAATGATGATGTTATGCAACCTCTCCTGTGCAGTTTATGAAAGAGGGGGTGGGGTTTATGGGAAGCCCCTTATATGGGCAGCATCAGGGGAAAAGTTACTCCTCTGTTGGAGGGGAATTCCAGCTGGATGGTGGGCTGCATAAATTTATACTGAAAAAGTTATGTAACTTAATTAAGTGTAGTAATTTGTTGCTTTTTCCTCAGGTCTCTTCAGAGCTGCTGTGCCCAGCGGTGCTTCCACTGGTATCTATGAGGCCCTTGAGCTTCGTGACAATGACAAGACACGCTATCTGGGCAAAGGTGCGGTTAGAGAGTTTACTGAGAAATGTCAAATTATATAATATTCTTGATGTATTTTTATTTTATGTTAAAATTAACTTAGCGGGTTAGATTTGCTGAATATGGGAAGATTTGTTTTATGTTTGGAAATGATGACCTCTTAATGACACTTGGTTTACAAAAGTAGCATTGCTGTAAAAAAAAAAAAAATGCACTGGCAATTCTTTTGCAAATATGTAGAATCGGGGATAATTCCGAGGACGGAATTATTTTACAAAGTTTTAAAAGGTTTGGTGTATTCTTGTATTATGTCTTAAAAGTATACAATGACATTGCCAGTAAAAAAATCTTTAGCCTTACTTTTAAATGTATATTTATATCAAGTCTCATAATATTAATGCAGAAATTTCTAAAGAAAGATTTCATTAATTGTTGCTGTATTTAGCTTATGTGCTTACAATTAGGTAATTTCCCAGTAATTTAATTGTAATTACAGCTGCTTCACTTTTAGCCAACTAACATTTTACTTACTATTTCAGAGTCTTCCTGGTCTTCGTTACTGTTGGCCTGTCACAGTGTACTCTCTGTTCCTTCCTGTTTTTCTGTCTTTCCTCTTTCTGACACTTTCCTTCCTCTCCTCTCTGTCAGGGGTGAAAAGAGCTGTAAAATATGTAAATGAATTCTTGGCCCCAGCTTTGTGTAACCAGGTAAATGAGTGTGTGCTGGAACTGAAGTAAGGGTCATCTCAGCTGTGTGTACCAGAGCATGAGGAGTACAGTTTGTTTTTGCAACTAACAGATCACAGAAATCCTGAGAAACCTTTGCAACTCCCCTAATGTGTGTTAAAGCGCCCTCATGTGAACGCTAATAAATAATTGGGCAACTTCAGGGCCTGTGATCTAATGTCTAACACTGCCAACTTTGCATGTTCCCCCTCCACCCGGGTCAGTGATGGTCTGCTTGTTCCTTGCAGGTGTCTCAAAAGCTGTTGAGCATATCAATAAAACAATTGCACCTGCCCTGGTTAGCCAGGTAGGAATATTTGTTCTTTGACTAACTCAAGAATGTGTGTTATTGTGTATCATAGGTTTTTGACATGGTTAAGATGATTTTTAGAATAGTAATTAGTGGTGTATAGACAGACAGAAAAGTATCATGAGAGCCATTAATTTGCTCGGGACAATGTAGAATTATTGGCACCCTTTATCAAAACAAGCAAAAAAAAAAAAAAAGTGCAAGATGAATAGTGATCTCATACTTGGTGTTTTGTTTTTTATTCATTGAAATACTGTAGATTTTCTGCTAAACTTAGACATGTGCCCTGGCGAGAACAGAATCGAGTCTCTTTCTGTAATTTTTATTTTTCTGTTTATCGTTTGAGACGCCTGTAGGGGGATCTTGGTTCACTTGCATAACTTGAAGTTAATCATCTTTATATCGTTGGTTGGCTAGTTGGTGTGCAAACTCTTATTTATATACTGTTATATCAAAACATTATGTATGTCCTGAGAACTAATAGGAATAAAATGGTTTTTTTTAATGTAGACATGAATACTTCATAATAATCACAGAGTTTTAATGAGGCAACGTTTATCCCACCATTTAAACAGGTATTTGGAATTATTGTAGGTATTTTTGCTTATTTTCATAAAGGGTGCCAATAATTTTTGAAGACATGGTATGTCCCTTTTTTTTTAACCATCGTATGCTGTGAACCTGTGTAACATTGCACCAGCTTTGTGTTAACTGCATGAGATTTAACCCAGCCTCATGGCTCAATGCTTGCTGTCACAATGTTTACTCTTATTTTTTTTTCCTTTTTGTTATCGATCAGGACGTGTCTGTCGTGGACCAGGAGAAGATTGATAAACTGATGCTTGACATGGATGGTACAGATAACAAATGTAAGCAACATTTACAAACAAATGTAGAAATCAATCATTTTGGAAAATTGAGGAAAGAATGTCTGTGCATGAATAGGTATTGATTTGGAGACTAGACAAAATAAGTACAATTTGCTGTTTTTTTAAAGTACTATGTTTGTAAATCTTCAGCTAAATTTGGGGCAAATGCCATCCTGGGTGTGTCCCTGGCTGTGTGCAAGGCTGGTGCTGCAGAGAAGGGCATCCCCCTCTACCGCCACATCGCCAATCTTGCTGGAAATCCAGATGTCATCCTTCCCGTGCCTGTAAGAATGTATTGTGTTCATTGTGCTCGTGCCAGACCATGATCTGTCCTCTTGTTGAAAGTTCTGACGCATTAATAAACAAATCCGTTTCTGTTCCCAAGGCCTTCAACGTTATCAACGGGGGTTCTCATGCTGGCAACAAGCTGGCCATGCAGGAGTTCATGATCCTCCCAGTTGGAGCAGCCAGCTTCAAAGAGGCCATGCGCATCGGTGCTGAGGTCTACCACAACCTGAAGAACGTCATCAAGGAGAAATACGGCAAAGACGCTACCAACGTGGGAGACGAAGGTGGCTTCGCCCCCAACATCCTGGAGAACAAAGAAGGTGAGAGGAGATGGAGTGGCAGTTGGAGTCATCGTGTTTCCTTCTGCAAAAAGTCTGTTACTCTGTGCTCGTGCAATCCATGATTATGAAATCTGAATCTCAGGAGCTCTAATGCGATCACTCAAATATTTTTCATGTTCATACAAGCCAAGTGTAATGTGTCACGTTCAAAGAGGTTATATTAATGCTTTAATGTTGTTGATGTTAAATAACAGGAAGATCCCTCACAAAAATGTAATGCCACGAATAGTTATTTAATAAGAATGTGGCAGCACAAAAGTCATTATTTTAATCTACTGCACCAATTTTGCTGCACACAAAGATTGGGGGAGGGGTGGGGGTGGAAGCAACAAAAGCCTGGTGTCGAGTTTGTTCCACCAGGTATAATTGTGGTTTGTCTGTTACTTATTTATGAACGTGTATTTCAGCTCAAGACCTGGCAACAAGCTCAAAGCCAGATGATAAAATATGAATGACTGAAATAGGTCGCCTTATTCTTCCCATATCGACATGAAAGGTGCCATATTGTGTACAGTGTATATATTATTTAATTGTAACATCAAACTCCATTTATTTTCTGCTAGTACGCACAACATGACTGTGTAGTACTTTTGCACAAATTGTGTTGGTTTTTATTCCCCTTAGTTAATTTCAAAATTAACTGTTTTGAAATTTTCGTACACACGCATTTAAAATTCCAAATTTAGCAATCTGTTAGAGTTCAAACGTTTAGTCATTATAAATTCATTAATTTAATCTTAAAATCTATGTCTTCTGCATGAATTTTTCAACCTTAGTCCTATTTGAAACCTATAAGTGTAGTTTTGAATATTTCACTTGTTAAGATGCTTAGGATTTTTATTTTTTATTTTTATTTTTTCTCAGGGTGCGTCTAATTTTAGTCATTTTCAGTACTATAACTGGAAATTCTTCTTTAGGCAGCTGCACAGGGTTTCCAATTTCAGACCAGGTGTTTACTATGCTGAATGTCTCTCCGCTACTGAACACTGTTGTCTCTAACCACTAACGCATGTACTGTAAAATAGGTTTATTGATAGATTCTAGTAGTTTGTGCATTTGCAGTATTTTTGTCAGTGTGTAAGAAATTGGTTGTTTTTAGAAGCTGTTGCGTTAATGGAAAAGTTCAGTTTTTTATTAAAAGCCGTTTCTTCATTTAGAGATTGCAAAAGAGCTCAAAAGGAGAAGAATACATACAGTAAAACCTCGGATTACGAGTAACGCGGTTTGCGAGTGTTCCGCAAGACGAGCAATGATTTTTAATAAATTTTGACTTGGAAAACGAGCATTGTCTTGGTGTGTGAAGCAGAGAGGGGGTGCTTCACTCACACACAACCAGCATGGTGTCAAATTACGCGCGCGCACATAACACACACTCTGCAGCGCAAGAGAGAGAAAAACGCACACACAGCGCCTGTGCACATAAATGGAAACACTTATCTGTCGGGATTTATTTTAACTTTTTTTAAGGTAAAATGCAGGTTAATTTGTTTTATTTTTACTTTATATTTTGTGTTAATTATTTTTATGTATTTATTTTTTTGGGCTGTGTAACGAATAATTTGAATTTCCATTATTTCTTTTGGGAAAATTTGCTTTGATTTACGAGTGTTTTGGAATACAAGTCCGCTTCCAGAACGAATTATGCTCGTAATTCAAGGTTCCACTGTATATTTTTTCTTTTAATTAGACATTTCATAAATATTTGGATTGAAAATGTTTCAACCTGGTATTTCCTTCCCAGCTCTTGAGCTGCTGAAGAGTGCCATCGGCAAGGCTGGCTACACCGACAAGGTTGTGATCGGCATGGATGTGGCAGCCTCTGAATTCTACAAAGATGGCAAATATGACCTGGACTTCAAGTCACCCGACGATCCCAGCCGTTACATCACCCACGACCAGCTGGCTAACATCTACAAGAGCTTCGTGGACAATTATCCTGGTCAGTTTCTTTTAGGACTTTTTCTGCTCATTTCATCAGAAGCCTTCAGCTAATACATTATACAATGCAGAGCTTCCAGTCTTGTGATATTTAACACAGAGTGATGCAAGCACAGCAGATATTTTATAGTATGGTGTAGATGGGTTTTATACACTAGCATTAAGCTGAATGTACTTTTGTCAAAGTAGTCCAAACAAATTAGGCTTTTATAGTGTTCATTTGCCTTAATGCCATTTTGACTTTTAAACAAATTGATGTGTCTGAGCTGGAGTGTGAAACAAAGCATTTAATGGGTTAATTTTTGGTGGAATAAGCACTGAAGCCACCACGATAATGTGCTCTTTGATGTACAGTCCTCTTAGGCCACAGTAAATGGGTCTGTGTGCGCTTTGGGCTTCCAGGAGCTCTGTGCGATTTATATTGAACAGATGACTGACTTCATTTATTTATTTATTTAAAATCCATGCTCGATATAAAAGCTAATGCAAGCTTGGTCATGAAATGTTCGTTCGTTCTTTTTTTTATTATTATTATTATTTTCACCCCACGCTTACAGTATGCAGTTGATTGAAGTCATGACCAATTTTTTTTTTTTTTCTTTTCTTCCCTCCTTTAGTTGTCTCCATTGAGGATCCCTTTGACCAGGATGACTGGGAAGGCTGGTCCAAGTTCACAGGCAGCACCAAGATTCAGGTAGTGGGTGATGATCTAACTGTGACCAACCCCAAACGCATCGCCAAGGCCGTATCCGAAAAGGCCTGCAACTGCCTGCTGCTGAAGGTCAACCAGATCGGCTCCGTCACAGAGTCCCTCCAGGCGTGAGTGCTCACACTCTCACACTAATGTCTTTCAGTGTTAAGCCAGCATGTAAAATATTGTACTTTGTTTGCCAGTATATGTATTCACATCTTTCCTGTTGCTGTTTAGCTGCAAGCTGGCTCAGTCCAGTGGATGGGGTGTGATGGTGAGCCACCGTTCCGGAGAGACCGAGGATACCTTCATCGCTGATCTGGTAGTTGGCCTCTGCACTGGCCAGGTGAGTTAGTTACTACAGTAAATCTTTGATGTATTAATAAACACAATTAATAAACCAATACTAATCAGTTTTTTTGTTTGTGTCATGATTTAGATCAAGACTGGTGCTCCATGCAGATCCGAACGTCTGGCCAAGTACAATCAGCTGCTCAGGTACGATCGTTAAATAGCTAGATCACGCAGCATGTACTTCATGTTTAACTAATAACACCTGTAGCATATGAGTGACATTGCTGAGTCTGTTCTATTCAACAGATCAGACACTTATTTATATCGAAAGCCTAAGGGCAGTAAATTAATTCCATCAG
Organism: Clarias platycephalus; assembly: GCA_030068275.1. Classification (NCBI taxonomy): domain Eukaryota; kingdom Metazoa; phylum Chordata; class Actinopteri; order Siluriformes; family Clariidae; genus Clarias; species Clarias platycephalus. The sequence goes on along the minus strand of JAQQZT010000015.1, from coordinate 10,351,796 downwards.
ATGTTTTAAAAATCTAAGCAACCATTAAATCACTTGGGATGAGACGAGACACAATCTGTTATTCTCATCTCTAACAGAGGCAAGAACACTTAATTATACAGATTTTGCTTTGCTAGAATAAGACAAAGTAATCTATGAAAATACCACCTGCAAGTTAATCTCACAGAGCCAGCAGCTTCTGTTAGACTTTTCTATGCAAGTCTACACTAAGGAGTTTCCTTCGTTTTTTCATTACACAGAAATTTAATTATTTTCTGCAGATGCTAAAGGTGGATATTGATTCAGGTTAAACTTATGGTGTATATACCATTTTAATTAAAATGGCATTTGAAGGGAAATTAATTTTATTCTGGCTAAGTAGGAAAGGTTTTGATTACAGCATGGTTTGTTTTCCCTGTGTGTAGGATTGAAGAGGAGCTTGGAGACAAGGCCCGCTTCGCCGGCCAGAACTTCAGGAAGCCCATCTGAAGAACAGGCCTTTCTTTAGTCACTGTTACCCATACTTGCGCTCCCACACATTAAGCAATGTTATCCCTCTCCAGAGCAAAAAGGATTCTGGAAAGGCATTGAAAATCAAGGTCCAAGTCTGTAGGCTACGGCATGAATGTTTCTGTGCCAACGGAACGCCCATCCTCCTATGCTTTGGTTCCCCCAAAAATAGCACTGATCCTTTTAATTATAACTGTATTGTGCAGTGTTTCATTAGCTTTTTGTGTGATGTACTGAGTCTGGTTCTCTACTACTTCAGAGTTAAGTTCAGTCTTCTGCACTGTATGTAGTGTAGCGTGTTCTCCTCGTGTTGCTCATGTAGTGTCACTCTAAAGTATGGCATAACGACAAATAAACTTGTGTGGAAGTGTCACCGAGTCAGTGTGTTGGTTTGTCAATTTCCTGGTTGGAAATCGGAAGGGTGTCGCCGTCACTCTTGGCTTGCTCATCGGGGACAATCTCAATATTATCTAGACACATTTTTCTCACACATGCACACTTCCATAAATTTTCTTTTCAATTTTGTGAAGCTCCTTTGAGACAACGACCATTGTTAAAAGAGCTATATAAATAAAATTTTATTGAATACATAAACTTTTATTCGTGGGTTATGTTTGACCACCCATGAGTTGAAAAGGATTGTTGAGCAGCAACATGAGTAGAGTGGAAAAGAATTAATACCTCCCTGGTGTGAGTTTGGGGCAGGAGGGCGTCTCCTGTTACCAGACAACGATTCCTGAGGAACAAGTAACAAAAGATACCCTGACAGCACAGTAACATTAACACTGGATCATATCCTTATTATTGCTCTAAGGTACACATGTAATTAGGACCTAGTTGCATTTTAATTTGCTAGTAATTAACAACCAAATATTTATATACTGCTTCAGGGAACACTCAGTCCTGGTTTGACGTGAACGCCCCTCATATGTGTATATAAGGTTCAAGTCAAACCAGAACTAAGTGTTCCCTTAATTATTTTGAGCAGTATATTTTCAGCTATTTTAGTTTTGGTATTTTTAATTTTAAAAATGTTGCACAATGGCCAGTGCTAAGCCTAATTAAAAAAGGATATTTGGGGTGTAATAAACCTTGTAGACACTGCTGTAGTGGTCTCTACTGACCTCTGCTGTCATTTCAGAGTAATGCAACAATCTAAAGCATTTTACAGCCTGATCTATTTACTGGGTTATACATTACTATATGTACAACGCATATATTTTGCTTCCAACTCAAACACACTGCAGTCCTCTGACCATGATGATCAGATGTCGTTTGTCCTAATAACCAACTTATGTCTGGTGATTCCATGTTAACTAACTTGTGACTTGGTGCTGTTCTGCAAAGGATTGGCTCCCCCTGCTGGAATCTTTCTTCCTAGGTCTAGGGAAGGGAATTTTTTTTTTTTTTTATTCCCCCCCCCACCCTTCCCCTCACCCTTCATTTGCATTAGCAGTAGATTGGACAAAACATGAAAGTACAGAAAAAAGCCTGGCCAAAATTTCACTGTTTTGAAAGTCAAATCAAGAAAACATAATTACTTAAATCGGCAGCACAGTGGTTTCGTGGTTAGGACTGTGGCCTTACACCTCCATGGTCTAGGGTTTGGCTCCCACCTCGGGTATGCGTGCGTGGAGTTTGCATGTTTTCCCATGCTTGGTGGGTTTCCTCCCACAGTTTAAAGACATGCAGATTAGGCAAATTGGCATTCCCAATTTGCCCATAGTGTGTGTGTGTGTGTGTGTGTGGGGCCTAAGATGGATTGGAATGCTGTCCACAGTGAACCCCACCTCATGCCCCAAGTCCCCTGGGATAGGCTCCAGCCCCAGTGTCCCTCTACACAGGATTAAGCGGTATAAATTATGAATTGTTGGAATTTAGTGAAGAAATTCTTACACATAAACACACAGCTGTCAAATTCGAGGAGGAAATGTGTTCGGTAAAAAAAAAAAAATCATGAATGACCGAGATCACTGAGCAAATGAGCAGTAGAATGTACAGTTGAAATCAAAGCTATGTTGAATAGTGAAATTAAGAGCACACAGTGTGATGAGAACGCTCAGGATTAAGACTAAATGGCTGTGTGTCTATAAGAAAACCACTAGTTAGTGAGACCAATCAGGGAAAAAAAGGCTTATATTTATTAGAAAGCATAAAGACTGGACTGGTACAGTATGAAATGGAAAAAGGTCATGTGGTCTAATGAGTCCAGAGTGGCAGATGAAGTGCTGCAACCCATCATGCATAGGGCTCACTGTACAAGCCTTGCTTCGGTTGGTCAGGTCTCGGCTCAGTAATGTTATGTGGCAAAAAAAATATACAGTCCTCTGATCACCTGAATGTACTGAATGACCAGGTTATCACATAGTATGGCCATATTGGCAATATTCCAGTCTATGATAAAACAATTACAAATTAAAATAAAAAAATTTCTAGTTCTAAAAACAAAAAAAGAATATTTTAATGAACTATGTAGTCATTCTTATATGAAAAGTATTTTTAAAATATTTTTAAGTATTTTTTAAAGTTTTTATTAACAGTGGTGTAGTGATTAGTACTGTCGCTTTGCACCTCCAGCATCCGGGCTTGATTCCCACCATAGAGTTTGCATGTTCTCCCCGTGCTTGGTGGGTTTCCTCTGGGTACTCCGGTTTCCTCCCACAGTCCAAAGACATGTAGGCTAATTGACGTTTCCAAATTGCCCATAGTGTGAATGAGTGTGTGTGTATGTGTATCTGCTCTGCAATGGATTGCCGGCTGTCCTCATGCCATAAGCCTCCTGGGACAGACTCCAGGCCCCCCACGGCCCTGTATACAGGATAAAGCGCTATAGACAATAAGTGAGTGAATGAGGTTATTATTATTATTATTATTGTTATTATAACATCTTACAATGTTTGCATAGTTGGTTAATTAATTGATTAGAGATTAAATATCATATAAATAATCACTGGTTGGACTCTGACATTGGTCTAATGTGAAACAGGCTGTTAAACATCTGTAATGCTAGCTTGGACAGGATGTGAATAGATCTTGAGCCTGCATCAGTTTGCTACCCGGGCAAGATGAATGTCTAGAATATGACCAAGTATTTTAGCTACTGCAAACGATGCTAGTCTACCCTGGTATTAGCAGAGATTTATTTTAATATAGTCTGTTAAAGTCAAAAATTACCCAACCTTACTTCAACACGGTTTTTCAGATTAGATCAATTCATGTCTTCTAGAGAGGCAAGGGGATACTTCACTTTATGACTCTTTGCTTACTCCAGCATATTGAGATATTTTACTGAGGTAGCGCTGGGGACGCTCAGCTTCAAGAGCAACACTGCGGCCTGCTGATGTATACGTCTTCAAATGCAGATGGATCGCTATAACGTTAACTACAGCGTGTAGCTCGAGAAGGTCGCAGCAAATGACAAATTGTTACAATCTCTTGGACTTTTATTCTACATCAATAAACTGGTTTGGATGTTTAAGTGAAGTGTAAATGAAACGTGTGGAGGGCAGTTCGATTGCAGTGTAGTACTGTGATGGGCTGGAGCAGAAGACAAGCAGAGACCTTTAAGATTTACAGTTTTACAGATTAAAGAAGAAGTTCAAAGCTTTGAAAAATAAGAATGTATGAAATGAAGATTTCAATGAGATTTCTTTTGTTTGTTTTTCAGAAATGTGATGGCGAGAATCAAGAAGATTAAAATTCAGCAACACTTAGATAAGGGATAAATAGCCCCAAAATAATGCCTGGGTTTGTTTTATTCGACCGAGTTCTGATCATTGTAACGCAGCTATGATATGAACATCTGTACTGTAAAAACACTATAAATATATCATTCTGTTGTTTTATTGATGATCCAGTGTAAATGGACAAAAGAGGTCAGATTATACAGTTGCTCCTGTATATGTCGCTGTTCTATTCTTCTATAACTGCAAAAGTTTTGGCACCCATATTTTGCAATATATGGGAATAAAACTGCATCATTCTGTAAGTGATATTTTGTCTTAAACATGTTGGAATGCTTTTAAATCATTTTAAACAATATCTTTAACATGTTCAGTTTTTATTTCTTATTTGTATTTTATTCACATATGTATTAGTATTATTATTATTGATTGATTGATTGATTGATTGATTGTTTGATTTGGCCTCACACCTCCAGGGTCGAGGGTTCGATTCCCACCTCAGGTTTGTGTGTATAGAGTGTACGTGGTCTCCCTGTGCTTAGTGGGTTTCCTTTAGCTACTCCAGTTTCCTCCCACCCTCAAAAGACAGACTGACATTTCCAAATTCCCCATATCATTTGAGTGAGTGTGTGTGTGCGTTGGCCTTGTGATGGATTGACACCCCATCCAGGGTGTACCCCTCTCGTGCCCCTTGAGGATATGCTCCAGCCCTCCCACGGCCCTGTACAGGATACGCAGTATAGAAAATGAGTGAGTGAGTGAGTAATATTAATATTAATATCTGGTGAAGCCTTAAGTGAGGAGAAAATCATCAGAAAGTTTTTTTTACCTATAATGTCTAACAAGACAGTAAGAGAGTAGTCAGGAATGTTAAACATTTGTATTTGGCTTTATATTATGTGTGCATGTGTGAATACTAAATGCAGACTTGATTTTGTGTTTTTGAAACATTTCTTTGTTGGCTTAGTTGGACACATAGATTTGATGTCTTGTTAAAAAAAAATCTGTCTGGGCTTAATGACAAAAAAAACTAAACAAAGGAATGAAAATTTTTTTTTTACTGCTGTGCCAAAACTGTCGCACAGCCTCAGTGATTCACAGCTATAATTTTATAATTTTGTAGCGGGTATCAGGTGCTTGAATGCAGTTCCTTTTTTTTTTTTTTTTTTTTAATCTATCATCGAACATGTTGTTTGTGTTGTATACATTACCGCTGTTTATTCTACAACAATACTGGGGATTTCAAAACTATGAAGTAACACATATGGAATTAGGTAATTATGTGACAACAACAACAACAGTCAGTTGTTATTTTAAGTCATGCAGGTCAGCCTTTCTGGAATATACACAGTACTGGCTTAGGCACATATTATATTCTGTACAAATTTTGTTATATATGTTTATCATGGGCGGCACGGTGGTGTAGTGGTTAGCACTGTCGCCTTGCACCGCCAGGGTCCGGGTTCGATTCCCGAGGCAGGCTC
>JAQQZT010000015.1:10327087-10345642 GCA_030068275.1 Clarias platycephalus | reverse complement strand
AAAACCGCTCCAAAGTTACACCATATCACCATATCCGCACCATTCTACTGTGTTAGACTCATATGCTCATGAGTTTAACACCTGGTGAATAATCGGTTGCTTCACAGTGATTAATGTTGCTATTAAACTGCTTTGCGTTACATTAACTGGTTTGTGCAGGGCGCCACCCTTTTGTGTTGACTTTTTTCTTTCACAGTGTCTATCACAGGGTCACAGTATTTATCCAAGTAAACGTCATGGGATGGGATGGGATGTTGTTCCGTTGCAGGAACCATACACTCATGCACACACATGCTCTTTCACATCTATGGCCAATTTAGCAGAGACAATCCGTGTACTGGCATGTTATTGGGAGGTAGATGTAAACCCTCATGAAAACAATAATCTCTGTTAATAATCATTTCTCCCTGATGATAATCATTCTCTCCCTGCCTGTCATGACATGCAGCAGGCATTTATCTGACGCTGACTCCTGCCTCATCTATTAACGGAATGTTTTTTCATCAGTCGTTTTTTAAAGCCTGTCCATTAATAACTAGTGATCATTATACTAATACGGCCATAAGTCAATGCAGAATGTGCACGTGTACAGACTAGCTGTGCTAGTACCATAATCAATAAATAACACTATGGAATAACAACCTTGATGGGAAGCAGCATTACACACCAGCAGCTCCACAACCATCTTTTGGTCACACAATAGGGGGGGCGATAGAACTACGCAAGGATAATACCCTTAATGTAAATGATACTTTGACACACGACGTGTAAAGGATTACTGATATCAGAGTCTCAGATGAGCTGCCAAGACAAGGTAGCTCAGCGGTGGGAACGAGATTCAGGCCATCTGTTTGGTGCTGGCAGGAATGATGGGGGTATTATGTGTGCAGAGGGTCCATTAAGCATGCATTTTCTAAGTTACAAAGGAAAAAAGGGTGGTGTGCATTGCTCCTTTCGGGTGCACCGAGTCTGTCTCTTAACTGCACTTGTAGGCATTATTGTCTCTGTGATTACAGGCACTCTGGTGAATTGGCTGTGACTCACCTCTTGCCTCCTCCCTCACCAATCACCGCCGGCGTACCCCCGTCTCTTCCTGACAACACTCACTCTAGTCTAGAATTTCCTCCTTTTCTTCTGTTTGCATTGTTCGTCCTGCCTGTCACGCCGCACTGATACAACAAGCCATCCGTTTCTGAGCACAATATCTCCGACACCTCGATCCGACTGAGAAGGAAAAACAGTCAGTTGCGTGATCATTTCTGCAGAGCAGTTTGGGTGCAGCCTGTAAAACTACCACTCATGGGATGATAACACAGAATAGCCATTTACTCCTCACTGCGGTCTACACTTACACATGTAAATCGTGAAAAGGGGGGGAAAAAAAAATCTCCTTGCATTAACCTTTATCATGCTTTACTGGCACCCCATCAAAATCTGATCTGCATATCAAAACCAAGCAGTGTCAGGTTCAATCATTCCGAGTGTGTTATTTTGTCTTTGTTTCTTTTTCCTTTTCTCTTTTTTTCTAGTATCTGTGGGACTCTATAATTACTTATCTCTCAATCATCTCTACCCCTGCTCAGTAATAACAAGCATTTATGCCAAACCCAGGCGTTTTCATCCTCATAGCTTTATTTCATCACCAGCCTACATGCTTTTCTGTCAACTGCACTATTACAGAATAGCACTGTAAATTGAAAAAGGGCACGTTTTAGTGGCGCGGTGCCAGTTTTCACTTCAGCCAAAAAATGCGTAATAGGCATCTATTCATTCAGTGTGTGTATGTGAGTGTAATGACAGAACATATTGAATTATTGTGTGTGGCGGAAAGGAAAATGACAAAGGAATAGGGAAAAGCGATCACCAGTGTACAGTATTGTGTTAGGAAGGACACAGGGGGTTAAGTGCAGCATGCAGAGCTCAGTGGTAATAGCTCAGCCTGATCATTCACTTGTGAATGAATCCTCTGGGACCAGAGCTGCTTCTTAGACAGGGAAAGAGAAACACACACTGCTCAGAAAGTCACACTGTAAACCAATCATTCCCTCCTGCAGAGATCTGTACACGGCATCCGCTCACAGGCGCATTCAAACCCTACAGCCTAAAAGCTTTTATTAAAGATAATGGCGCGAGTTTGTGGTCAGGGCTCGTGCTGTACTAGTGTTATGTTCACAGGGTCACCTTCCTCACTCACAGAGCGCGTGATAAACAAAAGCTGTTCATCACACAGGCAAGAAAATGAAAATGACACTGAAACTGTGTCGGCCCATTAAGATGACTTTTAGGATAGGTTTATCTTTTTTTTGCGGGGGGAGTATTTGATTTCACCATTCGGAAAAATTTGGTTTGGGTTCATAATGCAGAGGACTCGTTGATATGTTCGAGCAAGCTGGAGATTTGAAGTGGTCTTCTTTTCATATGAGCATTTTTATGCTGGTGGTGTAAATAGTCACTAACGATAACCTCAGAAAGATCTGACATGAAGAATGTGTTACACAACAGATAAAATAATGATAATGATGACATAATAGATAAATAGATAGATAGATATTGCAGAGAGAACAAAAGTTTTAGATGTAGATGTATTACCTGTATTCTATCATATTCTTTCTGACAGATCTTTATATATTTTATTCTTGGGCTTTGTTCCTTTTATCCATCAGGTCGCGACATCAGATTATTTCATCTGAAAGATCTGACACATTTTTTGCAACTGTGTGTGATGACTGGGTTGTATTGGGTGTAGGGTTAAGGGTCTTGCCCAAGGACCCAACAGTGGTGACCAGATGGTGGTGATGCTCAAATCCCCAACCCTCCAATCAGCCACCCAGAACCTCAACCACCTCAGCCACTACTGCACCATAAAGAAAAAAAAATATCTGAATAGAATTCTATGATCTATTATCAAACTGCATACATTCCATCTGATCCCAAGAATAAAAATGTAATGATATTTAAGCAAATAGAAGGATAGATAGACAGATGTTTGATCAGATCATTGATCAGTGGATCAATGATTGAACTTCTAGATGAAATTTATTTCTCCTACATTATCTCTTATGCTTGCCCAGTGCAGCTGTTCTCTTGAGATTCTTTCAACATCCCATGAATGAGATTATAATAACAGGATTTATATGGAATGATTATTAGAACTGGGTGAACTGATTTGTTTCAAAATTGATCCTTAAAAATCCTTTTAAAGGGTCAAGGTCACAGCAAGGTTGAATGTTTGAAATAATTTCCTTCAATAGTTCCCATTTATATTTAAGAGGTACAGGTGTACAAAAAGCTCTGAGAAAGAAGTGGATGTCAGAGGTATTTCTGTGTATTTTTTTAATGTTAAAAAAAAATAAACTTTGAGAAATTATTAGTTATTATGGTTAAAAAAATGTCCAAAAAAGCATTATGGCAAAGCATGCAAATGATTATTGTTTGTTATTTAAAACAGGTTAAAAAAAAAAGCTATGATTGAATACTCATATATTATGTAAAATTATTCAGTCTATTGCAAGGCACGTTGCACACACATATTCACACACTCACTCACACCTAAGAGCAATTTAGCAGCATGCTTTTGGGAGGAAAGTGGAAGTGGGAGGAAAGTGGGGAAATAAATAAATTAGCAAGTATTAGAAGATGTGTCGATATTGATAAACGATGATGATGATAATAATAAGTCTTTTTTTTTTATTTTTACTATGCATAGTTGATAGGAAGTTGCACTCAGAGCACATGAGCTATGACATATGACAGAGTAATGATACAGCACCCCCGGTGCAAAGAGGGTTAAGGGCCTATAGGCCTGGCTCAAGGGCCTTACAATGACATCTTTACAGTACTGGGCTTAAATGAATACATATTTCTTTAGGAATTTCTTTTCAAGGAGAAATATCAACACCGTTAATGGTGCTTTATATTTCCTGAAATTATGCAAGTGATCCATGAGTTCCTACATTTGTAAAATTGCAAAAAAAAAGCAAAAGACTTGAGGCATGAGGCCAGGTACACCCTGGGCAGGATGCCAATCTATTGCAGGACACACATACACACTCTCACTCGCACATTATGGGCAATTTGGGAATGCCAATGTCCTTCGACTGTGGGAGGAAACTGGAGTACGTGGAGGAAACCCACCATGGGAAGAACATACAATTTCCATGAACATAAACCTGAGAAGGGAATCGAACCTGTGTCCTGGAGGTGCAAGGCGGCAATGCTAATCACTAAGCCACCGTAAAATGACAACAGTGCAAATAATAATAATAATAAATATTATTATTATTATTATTATTATTATCATTATTATTATTATATGTATTATTGATTGAGCTGAAGACAGGTTAAAAAACAAGCTGATCGATTGAAATTAAATGAAATCAAACAAACTGTGGTTGTAATTTTCTAAGTCTCCTCAGCAACAAAACAGCTCTATGAAAAAAAAAAAAAAAAAAGTGACAACAAATACACACACACACGCGCGCGCGCGCACGCCAAATCTTCTACTATACACGCGCGCACACTCTATCACATGCACACACGCGCTCACGCACGCGTTTTTAAATCACAAAAACCTCAAGCTGATTGGCTGCTCCCGCGCTCTCAGCGCGCTTCCAGCCAATCCCGGTTTAGGACATTGGCAGAGGGCGGGGCTTCGTCCGGTCCCCTCTGGCTGAGAGGGAGGAGCTTCTTTATGCAGGGGCTTTTCTTTCTTACTGAAGAAGGACAGAGATCTCAATCCCATCACTCTCAGCACAAAGATTTTTTCCCGAATGATTCAAGTCGTTCCCTAACGTTAGTGAAATCACTCATCCGCTCCATTTGCACCCAGAGAGCCGGTGTAGCCCGCTAGCTATAGCTTTAGAGCTGTGGAGCTTTAGAGCTTTTAGCTATAGGCTACCTGCTGCCGCTTTGTGTTTGTTGCTCGCAGTCCCATCTCAAACAAATCTCTGATGTTGTAGAGCGAGACGCAAGGTAAGTTTATAACGTTTACGACTTCCAGCCTCGACGTGTCCGACAGCGTCTTTATTAGTCCGGGTGTCGATGTTCGGTCGCAGCGGCTGCTGCAATTAGTCTCGGCGTTAATCAGTGGCTATTAGCTAGCAGTGTTGGGGGGGGGGTGAGCTGATTAGCCACCATGGTGCTGAGAGGTGGGCTAGCCTAGCTAAACAGCAGCGCGGCTCTTAGCAGCAGCAGCAGCAGGCAGGGATGCTGAGTATCATGGCTGCTGCAGGTACAATACAGGATAAGGAATTGCCTGTGCAAAAAAAATAAAAAGCATCAAGTTTAAACTTGGACAGCTTTTGTCTTCTGGACTCTGCTGCATATTGAACTTGTTGAGGCTCCTGGACTTGTGCTTTTGTTGTTGATTTGTTGTTGTTGCTGTGGCTTCAGCTGGTTTCTGTCTCTCCCATCTGCTTTCTCTCTCTCTCTCTCTCTCTTTCTCCAGCAGCTGGGCTTGTTTCATTCATTCATTTATTACATATCATTACCCCCTAAAAAAACCCCTATACACATTTCTTACTCACATAATTCATGAAGTAGGCTCAAAGCACTTCAGCTTTCATTTTGCATGCACATATTTTTTTTGCTTATTATTCGAAATGATGATTCCTATTGTTTTGGATATGATCCTGAGATCAGTTGTAAATGTTGAGCTGAAACATCATTGTCTCAGTAACCGAAGCTGCTCTTTATACAAGCTTGTGTTGCTAAGTTTATGCAAAACATCAGCGACATGGTGGACAGGTTGTGTTGTGTGTTGACATGCTGTGAGGCACGTCACGAGAAATAACGTGTGAGGATATTAGGACCATAAAAATGTGCCAGTTTTACAAAAAAAAAATGCATCATGAACTTATGACTAGTAATAAAGAGGAAAAAAAAAGAGAGAAGAGTTCATTGTAATAGCACTCAGCCACTGATGATCCTGCGATGAATCCTTAATCTACACTCTCTCTCTACGAGCCTCTTTTGTTGCCAAGTTATGCAAAACATCAGAGACGTGCTCACAGCGAGCTTTAAGACACTTTGTGTTCTGTGTTTACATGCAAGCATGCCTTCACTACCAAAAAATAAATAAATAAATTTTTGGATCAGAAAATGTGTTAAATCCAGGCTTGAATTCCCCAAATCATCCTAAAATCAAGCTGTTACAGAAAAAGCTTTGTCTTCATTGTGTTGTTTGTGTTGTTTTAGAGTGATAATCATCCTGTATATTGATAAAACCTGGTCTAGTAACAGGCTGTGTTGTAAAGTGTTCTCTGTGTCAGATTGTACTGTGAAGATTCTCTAATGATAGAGTTACGATTATGTCAACTTTGTCAGCTGTCTTTGGATGCAGTGGCACTAAATCAGCGACAGACGAGCTCCTCGTTTTATCCATTCTTAAGCCAAACTCATCAACCGAAGAATTCTTTATGATGTATGATTATAATCCATTACTGTAAAAGACAAAAAAAAACAAATTGGGTGATTGTACTTTTCAGTACTTAATTGGAAGTTGTGTAGAATCTGATAAAAAAAAGCAAAAGGTCAAGTCATGACCTTAGGAAATGTTTATTAAGTGAATGAAACATGTATTTTGGAGAGCTGATCTCTGGTATACAATGCTTGTTTCTGTTTGGATTTGCCACTCCTCTCAGTCATTTTATAGATCGCTGAGAGCTGATCTTCATGAACATGGGCTGGAATCATACAAATGACAGAGACCTAATCTTTTGAAAAACGAAAAGAGTAATCGTGCCTTTAAACTTGTGTGATTTTATCATTTGTCTGGTGATGCTATGATAGGCAAACTTAGCACAGATCCAATCCTGTTTTAATAAAATGAGTGATATGTTAGTAATATTAATGGTGTGTTTACTACTCAGGACAAACCTAAGTCTAACTTCAGCATCAATAAAACTCTGTTGTTCATGTACAGAATATTAAAAAGTCCACATTTTTTAAATGCTTGACCAGAAACAGTTTATAAGAGGCAGAACAACAGCTGGTTACACAACAGTGTACACATTTGGAGTAGTGCTGCACAATTATTTACATAAAAATCCAAATCACAGTACGGATCTGGTACGGATATTATTAATACAGGTAATGTACGCATACTCAGTATTTTATGTGAAGCTCATCAATAATTTAAATATTTGTAATTTTGAGTTGATAAATATAATCAAACATCCTCTTAAAGAGATTGTTTGTCCTATTATTTGCTTTTATTCCGAGATAAATGTTTGTATACAAAATGATACATTTAATGGTTTTATATATCACAGTTTGTGTCGGAAAAAATAAATATATTAATTAAACCTTGCAGCCCTAGTTTGGAGCATAATAATATATTAACTACAGTGTTGACACAACTTTAGAAGTTTTGGGTAGGTTACACCTTAGTGTTCCTACAATGAGAGAGCGGCTACTGAGCAAAGCAAGCTGAGTGGACAGACCGAGCGAGAAAAGGGTCTGTGTTGACCAGTAAGTCTGAAGGGGACAGATGGTGATCAGATGTGGCCTGAAAACATCTGCTTGTCTTTTGCATGAGTTTGTGTCCTACCTATAGCACAACATAATGGTTTGTGATTGTGATAGCTGAAGACTTGGAGGGTTCAGTATGGGAGACATGGAAATACATCACCAAGCTGAATGATTATGTATATACATATCACTATTGTGGAAAATTAACCTGTCAGTGCACTTGTCCGGGACATAACAGGATTTGTTTATGGTTTATACCGGTTACAAACGGTATAATAACAGGGAAAAGCTGACTTAACTTTTCTTTGGAAAATATTATTATTTTTGTAATAAATTTACTTGAATTTCTGTTTCAAACAGTGAATATATGCACATGGTGTATATGTATGTGTATACACACAAGTGCACGCAGATGAATCCATTTTCTCTCTCTCTCATATATATGTACACATTTATATACAGTGTAATATATATAATATAAAAAACTATACGTGTGTGTGTGTAGGAAAATCTGTACACACACTGTGTAATATATGAGAGAGAATCACACATGGATAGATAAATAAACATGCACACAAATAAATGCACGCATATATGTGCATCTGTCTGTGCGTGTGTGTGTGTACAGATTTTCCTATTTATTTAAGTATAACACTGCTCTGTTATTTCATGACATCTTTCTTGATCACAGGATTGTTTTTTTGAGTAATATGTCATATGATATATTTGATATCAATATATTATCCACGTTCGCGAAACATCAGGGATCAGTGTAACATCAGTGATAATCATTTAAAAAAATATTTCCCTTCTGATTAGAAATTCAGTGCTGCGTGTAGAAGATTTGGTGAATCAGCAACGATGATGTACTTTTTGGAGAGAATGCGGGTATTAAAATATCGATGTATTGTGATGGCGCACGGCTTTAGATGAACGATTAAACATTAAATACCAGCCTAAGCTGTTTTGGTGCCTTTATTTCATACGTTTCTTTCATTCAAGCGTTTTTGTATTTAGTGTTTTTTCTTTTTTTTTCTTCTTTTACACCCTTTTTCACAAAGGCCGCTTGTTTAATTGGAAGTTTCCCCCGTGCTGTTGAATAAGATCATAAGCGTGTCATTGTGTTGTGTCCATTCAGTGTGCAGGAGACACAGGCTGGATTGTATGGCCACCTGCCACTGTGTTGCACCACGACCAAATGGAGCTCTCAGCAGCGTGTGATTGGAGGAGCACACACAATCATTTTGTGCTCTCTCTCTCTCTCTCTCTCTCTCTCTCTCTCTCGCTGTCTTATTTTTTCCTCTCTCCACACACACACACACGCGGTGCTCAAGCAAGGCCTGGCGTGTAGTACATAACAGTTTGCTTACAGTGAGTCAGTGTGCTCGCGCCGTGTTGTCTGTATGCCTGGGCTGAACACTCTTGGTAAGCTCTTGTTTGCGCGGAGCTGTCCGTTGTCATGTTATCAGGTTTAACCTGCAGGTTACGTCCTGACGCATCAACCCTTTGTGCCTCACCTCTCAGTGACCTTGTGCTCTTAGCAGCATTGTTATAGGAGGTGATTGTTGTCGCTAGTTAATGTGACGCTGGGTTAATATTTGTCGCAGGAGCAACACTGATATGATAATGTGTTGGAAGTTTTTTCTTGAAAGAAAGAACTCCAATTTGAAGGGAATTGAGGAAATCCTGAGGTGAATTTCACTTTGGTTAAGAGTACATTACCTAAAAATGCTGCTCGACTGCTCACTGACAGACAGACTTGCCAATGGGACTTATCCCTCATGTCACCTGTACATAGAGAGAGCAACATACCAGCGTGTTAGTCCTTAACACCCCTTTCTGACATGATGGGATACGTTACATGCCGGCTTTCTGTCATTCAGGCCTAGATCACCTTTACGTTAACGTTTTCCAAGCGGCTTCTTTCAGACATACTAGGAGAGAGTGCCACAGTACACGTGCAGTATTTGCCATACCCATGCAATGTGATGTATAATATATGAGGCCAGACAAACTGCCAGTTACCAATTGCTGGTTGCCAGTTCACACTGACAAAATCCTACCTGGTCATTGTTGAAAACTCACTCCTAACCTTGAGTGACTCTGGAACCTAAGTGGTGTTGCGTTTGCTTACTATCTGTAAAAAAGTAGTACTGAAAATTTCATGACCCACCAAGTCATACTGTATATTTTTCCGCCCAAGATAATAAAATTGTCTCACAGCTTTTAAACCATCACTTCCTAGACTATCATGATTGGTTCTAGTGCTGCTCACCTAATCGCATAAAAATCGAACTCCTCCAGTTACACGATCTTAAAAGACCTGCAATTCCAGACTTGTTTTAAATGAGTAAATGTTACTAGGTCTGATCTAGTGATTAGCAGTTACAGGTTGTCCTTTACTTACAAACAAGTTCTGTTCCCGTGAGCACGTTCATAAGTCTGATTTGCTCATAAGTCCGACAAATTGAGTCTTATTCACCTTGACCTGAATGCACAATGTAAAGCGTATCCACTTGACTAAATCTGTCCCCTGCCCCACTGACATCATGTGGCCAAAAACTGTAATCACGCCTAAGGAAATGATTCTTACAGTGAAATTCCACTGTATTGGACTGTTTTGCTGAGGATTTTCCAAAATGAGGATTATTCACCATCAGGACAGCTTTACAGGGCAGCTATTTTCCATCATCGTGTTTTCAGGCTTATTCATTGAAACCGGTGAGGCTGATTAATTTCTCCAGCAACCCAAACACACATACAATATGTCAGACTTTAGACATTTTGTACATTTACTTGCACATTAAAAATATTGTATATTATTGTAAATATTGGTATCTGGTATCTATTTTTTTTTTTGTACAATACATGGGAGCAACTTTCATGAAGTACAACTGCGGTCTGTTTGTAACTCGAATGTTTGTAAGTTGGGGACTACCTGTTTAGTCGATGAGTTGATTTCCTGTGCATTTCAAGCGAATGGCAATCGATTTTAATTGTTAAAAATTCATAAGACACGGCATGTTGCATTTGTTTATTTATTTTTCCCCCCTATGCACCATGCAACTGCTGTGTACCCGAAATGCACAACGTCTGAAAAACGCACTCCGAGAGTAATACCAATAACAACGTGGTTGTGTAAAATGGCGGACGATGTATCCCTGTTATATAATCTTTCTGGGGAAAAAAATTATAATAGTCTGCTCATCCTTATCTGTACACTTTGCCCAGACTGATCAGCTTTCAGAACTTCAGGTTTCATGTCCTCGTCCTCAATCTCCCTCATCTTCCCGCCTTTGGCAGAATCAGGTTTCTGGCACATTGCATTTTGGGACATTAAGTCAAACGACAACCGGCAACTTCTTCCAGCAATGAATATTTCAATATTAAATACTTCAATATTATCATAGTTCATGTGTTTCAGGCTGGAGTTTTCTTTTATTGAGATCCTGACGGGTGCAGGCATGATTTTGACATTTATAAATGATAAAAAGAAACAGAACCTAGGAAATTACACCCAGCAGCGTTTCTGTACAGTCATTTCATGATGCCTTTTTAGCCAGAAAAAGAAGTTTTGTCTTTGTGGAAAGATTTCATACTCTGCGGATTTAAAGAAAAATAGTAATAAAGAAAAGAAAAAGAAAAAAAAGAAAAAATTCCCTGTATTCCATGTAGAAATGTCTCAGTTCTGTGCAGACGTAGGATAACTGCTCACTTTAGTCGTTAGCGCTGGGGTGAGACATGGTGAAATAATGTCACGCTTCTTTGTGAATTGCAGAGAGTGAGGCAGTCGAACGGCGTAGGAGGCATCTATTAGTAATCATTCCCTACAGGCTAGAGGGCACGAAGACGTCTCGTCTCGCGGGTCCAACGGAGAGAAACCGTGTTTGAGCAAAAACCAGTGTCGTGTGCGTACACATTTCCACACAGCTGTGCTTATTTTTACATTTTTTTTTTCTTCCCCTTCTCAAGTGACTCAGTGTCTTCGAATCTTTCTCAGTCAACCCCCATCACAACCCCATTGTGCTGAGCTTCAGAAAACAAAACTAAAGAAAGCAGATTTCTTTTGTGCGGCTCCCCACCGTTAAACCGACCGCCAATCATTTTCTCACCACATGTCATCTCGGTGGCTCGGTCAGCCGAGCATCCGTAGCCATCGCTTCACTTCGAGTCTTTTATTAGAGTAGTTTTGCATGGAAGATTAGTGCTCGCTATGAGAACGCGGCACCCCTGACTGTTCACTTGCCCCTCGCAGCTTTATTTCAATCAATCAACGTTGTCTTCCGCCGTCCTGGATTCCTGCCTCGCCTCTCAGAAGCGGGGAAAGCCTTGAGGGAGACGGTGACAGAACAGAAGTAATCTGGTTAGTGTTTTTTTGGCATAGCGTTAATCCATCTTTTGAGCCGGAGTGCGTTCCAAGGTTCACCCAAGAGGGCAATTTGGAGCGGCTGCTGCCAGAGCCCGTGTGAAGCACTCGCAGGCAGAGAGCAGTAAATAATGTGTTGCAAATGGAGCCGCTTTCCTAAGAAGTGTCGGGCAACCTGTAGGGAAGATCCCATGTGGAAGCTGGTGTGTGTGCAATGGAGTTGATTTGTCAATACTCAGCCTGGATTTTCACGCGCTCTAACGCAGCTCCTTTGATCCGAGCTTTGATTCGTTACTTGTTTAGAGACTAAACAGGCACGTACCACTTCAAAACACAGTCCATTAGTTGTGAAATGAAAAATTGAAGGCGGTGTTTGGATGGATTGGTTCAAGACGGAGGATTTTCTCTTCTTTGCAAGTCAGACAGCATTAGCTTTATGGCTCTTTTTAAAAATATCCGTCACTTGGCTGAGGCTTAAAAGCTGTTTAAATACTCCGTTCAACTTCTTTTTTTTTTTTTCTTTTCTTTTTTTTTCTTTCTTGGTTGTCTGGTCTACTTTGTAAGGCTGGCTCTTTCTTTGTTACATTTCCTAACATTTAAGGCTTTATTTAGTCACTTGTGTGAATTTTTTATTTTTTTTTCCTCCACAATGTTCACTGGAAATCTGTGTGTGTGTCCAGACCACATCAAGCAGAGTCTGCTTTCCTGCACTCGGCCGGCGTGTTCCTTCAAAAGAACTCTTGATCGGGTATTCAGTTGCTGTGTACTCATTAAATTGAACAATCTGCCAACGCTCCCTGACAGCACACACAACAAGTCCGTGCTCTGCTCTTCTTCAGAATCTGTTTTTTTTAATGTGTTACGGGTGCCAAAAGCAGGGTAATTGGCCCACTCGTCTGTCGTTTTAAGAGATTCAGCTGACACTCAGGGCATCCTGGCAGAAATGAGACAGGCCGGCTTTTTTCCCCCTCCTCTCTGACACACTAAGGATCGCTGTAAGCAAAAGCAGGCGAAGATCAAGCCAGTTGCTTCACGAATCCCCGTTTCCTTTTCACTCCTCGAAACATGAGGTTTGTGTGAACAGGCTACATCCTGTGTCATCCTTCGTGTTATTGAGGAGAAGCAGGCCTGTGTTGTGACAGCCCTCAGAACTCAGGAGAACATGTGTGTTTGTCATGATGCTGTTGACCAGATACAAGCTCGAGGTTAAGTTCTCATTGTCGCTCTATTCAGATTCTCTGGATCTCTGAACTAGATATACTTATTTTAAAGTATCTCTTCTTAAATCACCATAAAGAAAGCATAAAGGAACTTTTTTTTTTTTGACTGGTGAGATGCTTTTATACTCACCTAGTCCATTCTGACCAGATCTTTCACCTACTTGACTGTGTGTGTGAGGTGTTTCTTATGAAATGCTATTTGGTTTTCGACAAATGTGGTATTAACTCCACTTTGGTCTCATCTGTCTATTGGACATTGTTTCAGAAGCCTTGTGGTTTGTTTATATACAGTTTTGCGAACGTCAGTCATGTTTCCATGACTTATTTTTTATTTTTATTTATTTTTAAAGGCATTCTTCATGCAGACCTTCCAAACAAACCATGTTTTTTCAGTTTTCTTCTAATTGTGCTGTCATGGACAATTCTCTCTCAACATTATTTATTTTGTTAACATTTGTTTAAAGAAGTTGAAATTATTTATTAACCAATTCATTTTATATGTGGACAAACATCTCTGTTTTTTCTTTGTGATGATATCCCTGGCATGAAGGTTTACTGTATGTGCAAAATAAACCATTTAGAAAGACCAATCGAAAACACGGGCCTGTGAACACTAGAGGTTTTTCTAAAGAATGTATTCAGATGAGGCCTGTAGTGTCTTGGCATTTTTCTTTTTTTCTTTTATATTTTTGCTGAGCATTGCATGGTCTGACCTCTGAGGGTGACTTTATTGAGAAGATCGACAGCCGTCTTTAATACTTTCCATTTGTGAATAATCTTTCTCACTGTAGAACGCTGAACTACAAATTGTTTTAAAACCCTTTCCAGATTGATCAGCAGCAACAATTGCTTCTCTAAGACCATTGCTTATGTCTTTCCCTCTTGGCATCGTGTTAATACACACCTGATCGTGCCAGACCAGCAAATTGCCAAAACTTCTGCTTTTATAGAGATCTGCACACGTGCTTAATCATGGTCTGATAATAAGCAGTACCTGGCTGCAACTTTCCCTCTTAAATCCTGTGGAAATAGTAAGGGCCGTACTTAATATTCACTGCATGCTTTGTCCTTTTTTGCCTTCATTTTTGTTGAATAAATAATTGCACGGTAAAAAAAAATGTATATGTTGTTAGTCTGAGGTTATATTTGCCTAATACTGATTATTATTATTTTTACATAAACACACAGAATCAAAAAGGTAAATTTTGAAAATGACTCGGTATTTAACCTAAAAATAGAGAGAGAGAGAGAGAGAGAGAGAATTTTTGGTCCGTATCGCTTACCCCTCATTCCTGCACCTTTGCACCTTTTGAAAGAAATGCTCCAGATGAGTTATAAAAATCAGTGCTGACAATTCTCCACCAACAACATCCATTTCTTAAACTTTTGTAAGTTTAATTTATTTCCTATGTGGACAAACATCTCACTTTTTTTTCTTCGTGATGATATCCCTGGCACGAAGGTTTATGTGCAGAACAAACCATTTAAAAAAGGCTGATCCAAGCACGGGCCCGTGAACACTGGAGGTTTTTCTAAAGCATCTATTCACAAGGTCATTACTCAATACTGGCTCATTTACCAAATAGCTCAATTGGTTTGTTTACTATTGTGGTGTATTCTAACCAAACATTGGCACATGCCATCTTGTGGTCTTTGCTGTAGTGATGTAGTCTGTGTTTCATCGGCAAATACAAAATGTACTCCAGCTGGAGTACAGCAACAACAAGAAGGAAAAAAAACTACAGAGGACGCAAAGAGGACGTGTTATTAGACTTACAGTGAACAACTTTCCTTTTGTTCATCAGACTGGCAGTGTCTCAGAGCCAAACTACACAACGCTGATGGAACGCTTATGAAAGATTAATAAAAGATTACGGAGTCAAGCTTTTGAAGTGTTCGTGTACAAGATGGACTCCTCATAGCCTGCTATGATAACATGAGTTTGTAATGTTGATTGATGTTTTTTTTTTTTTTTTTTTCTTCCCCTGTAAAGGGATTAGACAGTGCTGGCATTACCTGTAATAAAATACTATAGGATGGTATATTTAAAAAATGCTGCTTGAATTTTGAAAGAGATCTTATCAGACACACATGTAATGCCAACTTTAATAGGAATACCTGTACTTCTGAACATTCATGCAAAAATCGCCGCCTGCTTTTCTCCGATCTCTTGCTCCGTGTCGTGTTAACTTACTGAAACACCGTGTGCTGCTCTGTTGCTGTATCTGTTCATCTGCCTCGATGGTTGCCATGTGAGATGCTTTTCTAATCACCACGGCTGTGAGGAGTGCTTATTTCAGTCACTTTTGACTTCCTGTTAGCTTGAACAAGTCTGGGCTTCTGACCCCTCAGCTTTTTTCAACCCCGGACTGGCGCTCACTTGGATGTTTTGTGTTTTTGTCGTGCCATTTTTCATAGACACTATTTGAAAACAGCAGAAGATCAAGATGAGATCGTGTTTTCTTCTGTTGTGATGTTTTTATGTGAGCGTTTCAGGCTGAAAAATTCAAGCATCACGTTTCTTGTTGCTTTGCGCGGTTGCTGCATGATTAGCTGACTGGATGCTTATATAAATATACATATGGGGGAAAATTCGGTTGAATTATGAATAGAAATTTAAATGGAAATTTACCACATCGTAAAATCACCACACTGACTACAAAAATGTATAATATTTTACCCCCCTTTTTTGAAATAGAGATAAGCCGGTCAATTGTCCAGTGACCAGAATTAGCTGGTTTTCAGTTTGATTGGCCCTCACCAGTGGCAGAACCTTAATTTAAACTGGCTTAACAGAATTTGCATTTTTATGGTGTTACGTTTTGAAAAATTGTGTGCATTAAAAGCCTCTGATCTGCCTTTTTCTACACCAGTCTCAAAACACGGCAAGGACAAAATTAGTCTTGAAAATCTTGAAAACTTTTCTCGCATCTGCTCAACCCATGTGCTTGGTGTCAGACTTTGGGGGCATTTGAGGTGTTAAACGTTGCCGTTTCTTTATAATCCTACAGATGATACACTCTAAACAATCCATACATTATTATCTCATGTGATAGGAAGGAATTATTTACTAATAAGTTTGCTTAGAAAAAAAAGTATTTTTTTCTTGTATTTAAAATTAGTTCGTCTTGCTTAAATGCTGCGTTTGGTTTTTAAGTGGGAAAATAAATGTTATAAGGAACGGGCTTTGTTTATTTACTCAAGTTCTGTTCAGTTGTGAAGCTTCAGCATCAGCTAAAATGCAAAACGTTTGAGTCATGACGATTTTTTATAGTCCTTAAATTTTTCTTTTTTTTTCTTTTTTTTTAAAAATTGGGTATTTATTAAGTCGTGATTCTTCCAGAATCGCAATACAAATCGAATCGTCACCTAGGTATCGCGATATCACATCGGGTAGTGAATGCTGATTCCCTTCTCTAATAAATACGCATGGGTACAAATCTTCCCAAAAGTGGCCCGTGGTTGTATAATCGATAGTGTAAAATCGGTCTTATGATTGATTGCCGGCTTCACCACTACTGCGGTGTAGGATTAATACATCATACAGCGAAATCATACAGCTCTTCTGAATGAAACGCTTCCATTAACTGAAGAGATGTGGTTGGTTTCGTGAAGCGGACCTGCAAGTCCGAGCCGTACGGTGTTGCACCAGGATGGAGGTCAGAATTCATTAAGCCGACTATTTACACCGCAGTAAATGTCAAAAACATTCGAACGTCAGTGTTACGCGGCATTTTATCGAGCGAGTCTGAATTTCCTAGCCTTACAGCCTGGGGCCTGATGTTCTCTCCAGGTAAGTACCGAATCACGCTACAGCCGTACAGACAGAAGACCTCCGTCCCCGAAGCGGAGAAGCAAACAGGCCGGTGCGAATTACGAGCCTCGCTCACAGATTACTGCAAGATGTCGTCCCAGATCAGACGGAGCTGCGGTTTGTGGGAGTCATTTTGCCGAATCAGATGAGGGGAGTGTTTGCAATTTAAAAGCAAAACTAAAGCAGATGTTGGAGAATGAAAGTAGCGCAGGATTGCTGTGGACAGCTATGAAAAAAAAAAAGCCATGAACAAGCTGGTGTTTTCGTTTTAAGAGCAACGCAGCCGTTTGTCTGGCGGCCTGTTGTCAGTAAAGCGAGTGGAAAATGAGATGCCATCTTGTGGGAAAATGGAGCCATATTGGTCCGTCCCTGCCGACTGGAGTGTGGGGCCGAGTGTTACACTGCTGATTAGCTAAGAGATTTCCTGCTGTAATGACACGCCGTGATGCTAGTTTTGTGTTCCACACACACACTCGCTCTTGTGCTAGTGTTTTATTGCTTGGGCTGCGAGCTTTCTTCTGATATTATCCTTTTCCAGAGCTCAGACATACACAAGGGGGAGGTACTCAGGCACACACACATACACACATGCTGAGGTCCCAGTCTGGTTTGTCTGTTTGTAAGTGAATTAATCTGAGGAATGAACGAAAGGCAGCGAGATGAAGATATATTAGCGAAAGCAGTACTGTCTTCTCCAGTGCAGCAGCTGTGACCAAGCAGGTCGAGAACAGAGACATTTTTATTGGCTTTGATGCATGCCTTCCACTACCGCATGCCGTTAAGATGGCGATTCATTTTGAGATAAACATTTATCCGGTGGTTAAAGTGTTTTCCGAAAAACAAAACTGGTGTTCTAGAGGGCTTTCACACCTCAATTCGCTTGCTCCTGTTCGCTTGAATCACTTGACCATTTTGTGTAGCGTTTCCTCTTCCGATTCATCTTCTTTTCATACAGAAAAATTCAAGCGTACCAACACGTGCCACTTCAAGCCTCACAAGAACATCCTCTCTGCTTACTGGTCAGATGTTTCTAACACTGGGGCAAAAAAAAAAAAAAAAGTATGTTATACTACAGCATGGAATACTGCATGGTTCTGTGACACGGGTTGGTCGTCACTGTGGTGCTTGTTTGTTACACTGCTTGTATTTACCACGTTAGGCAAGTCATACATTTAGAAAAATAAAGCACGGTTGTCGCTACTGCTGTTTTAATTCACGAAGGTGTGTATCGGGAAGGAAACGGCGTGCGTTAATCCTACTGAATTATGACCTGCCAAGATCAGCCAAAGATATTTCTGAAGCTCAGATACGTGTACTTTATATTGGTTATGTTCTGGTTCAGTATGATTTCTGATCAGATAATTCAGATCTTTTACCAGGTCCCGGAGTTTTGGTACCCTAGTGTGATTACTCTTCTTGCACCAGATGAGATCCTCGGCACCAAGAACCAAGAAAACACACTAGACTTTGATTTACACTGACTATAAGTCTGTAGGTTTGATAGCACCCTTAGAGCTGTCCTTCGAGTTTCTCATCTCATATTGCTTCAGTTAAATCCGTAGAATAGGAACCCCTGATTCATGCAATTCAATGCAGATTTTAAATTTAAATTTTTTGGGGTATTTCCAATTTTCTCCCCAATTTAGTCGTGGCCAATTCCTCCCCGTCACTAGGGGGCTCCCTCA
>JAQQZT010000015.1:10306822-10326987 GCA_030068275.1 Clarias platycephalus | reverse complement strand
GAGGAAAACAGCATCACCCGGGGTTCGAACCAGCGATCTCCGGATGATAGGGCGAGCGCTTTACCGCTGCGCCACTCGGAGGCAATTCAATGCAGATTTATGCAATTGCGTAGATCAAGATGTTTGTCAGGAACATATTGAATCGTGCAATCTACGAAAAATATAAGGAGTTCTGTTGTAATCACACGTTGTGCTCTCTGAGATGCTTTCCGACTCACCACATCTGTAAATAGTTGTGCGTCAAGTTACTGTTGCTTTTTGTGTTGCACCAAAATAGTCTAACCATTCTCCTCTGAGCTTCATCTCATCAGTGAGGTGTTTCCATCATATTGTAAGACATCTCCAACAAACCAACATGGCACCATCAACACTGAGATCATTCCCTCGTCATTTGGAGCTCTTCAGATGTACAATGCATGATTTGATTCATTGCTCATTATTGATCCTTGCTGATTTTTGATCATGACTATTAGCGTATATACTTGATCGACTTATATCACTAAGGTTTGTTAGATACATAAGTGTACATCAAGAAAAGAATGCAATCTCTTCTCTCTTTAACATCAAAAGTCATGAATGTTAGATGGATCGATTAGACTCATAGAATCTTCCAGAGATCATAACCTCTGTCCGTATTCAGCTCGCTAAAGTCGTTTAGGTTCACGGAGGTGATCCCAAAACTCCAATGCCTACAGTGTAAATTGGTCGCGTCAATTGCTCACACTTTTTGTTTCAAAAGGAAATGCGTCGCTCAAGCCACGTCATGGCATTTTCCAAGCTGTAATGTCGGAACAGATCGGAGACCCAGTACTGAAGCTTACACAAAGGTGAGCCATTGTTTGGCTTTCTCCTGACCTCGCGAAGAAATGTAAATGATAATCAATAGCTCATCAGTGATTGCTCATGGTCCGTGTCCCCCACCAGCTAGCGGCTCATGTTGCGGGAGATTGATTGACCTCATAGGCAGCGATCAATAACGGAGATGTTGGTCTCAAATTCTAGACACAGTATTGCCTGGATATGCCGAAGCACCCCAGTGCAATGAGCTCCTCTCGACGGATATTGGACTTTTTCCCCGTGAATCGCAAACCTTTAATAAGCGAGCTGGTGTAAACGATTCCCTGGAGCCTTAGTCAGTTGTAACATCACAACAACATGGGATTGATCAAATGTTAGTAAACATGTCAAAAACACATCTGGTGAATATGAGCTGCTGTAAGGTTTATTTTATTATTTTTTAAATGAAGGTGATCTGATCAATCAAAGAAACCTTGCCGAGGAGAAACCTTTTTTTCAACCAATGTCGATCTGATTATTATTTATTTATTTATTTAACCTCCAGCTGTCTCATCAGAATTGGCTCTGGGTTCATTTGGAAATCATTCGCAAATTCGCCAACTCAAACACAAACTACCAGCTTTCAGAGTATCCTGTTTCACTCTTGTTACATGAAAAAAATGGTAGCTATTTATTCAGCTGCTCTGTTAAAGAGTCACCACTAGAGCTGTGCAAATTATTTGATTATTCAGTTCAATTGATCTTTTTGTTTTGTTGGTTTAATACTCAATCAGGTTTTGATTCAGAATTGATTCATACTTTATAAATGTAGTATTTCTTTTTATTATTATTATTTCCAATCATTAAATGCTCTAATATTGGAAAACTTATTAAAAACGTACCACAGCTTTTGTACAAAATACAAACTGATTTAATCTTCTGCAAATACTCCAATTTTGCAAAAGTATCGCTGCCGATTCTTTTGAGTTTACAGATGGTTGGTGCAACACTGTCACCTACTGGACTCGATTAGGATCAATTTGTATAAGACATGACATTTTGACTAGAAACGCACAACGGAGGGATGCAACAGGAATTAATTCTCTCGATCGTGCAGAGAGTTTGAATTTTGCTCCTGCCTCTTCTGTAGCTGGCCGCTCTCAGGGGTGAGGGGACACTCTCTCAATGTGTCTCCCTCACTCTCATGTCAAGTCTAGCAGCACTAGCCAAGCATGTGCCTCTGCGCTCCCCTTTATTCTCACCCTGCAGCGACTGAAAAAGCTTGTGTCTCTAAGGAAGCATGTGATGACCTTCACCCTCCCGGTTAAGTTTTCATTTTCAGTTTTATTTTAATAACCTGGAGAAAGTCCTTTTTAACGCTGTGCAGATTGGGAGAAAATGTAAAAGTCAGGCAAAAAAATAATAATAATAATACTTTAATTACTAAATGTATTGCTATATGTTATGAATTGAGATAATATTATGATGGTATGATCATATTATTAATATAATATACATCATACTATTTTTCTTTTCCTGAAGCGTGTGTATATATTTCTTTGGCTGACTCTGTATGTGTGTATGAAGTTATTAAAATGTTTTTGTTGATTTATTGATTTGATTTTGTTGTTGTTGATTTATAGTTCTTAACAAAAAAAAAAGGAAAGAAAAGAATATCAGAATTGGCCAAAATCGTTAACAGCCGGGGGGAAAAAAAAGAAAAAAAAGAAAATCGTTATGCCAAGTAAATTGCAGTCGGTGCATCTCCCATTTTAACAATCAGCATCAAATCATTGATTGTCTAATCATTTGTTTATCATTGTGTATATTCATGTTCTGTTCGCTTAAAAACTTATCTTGTGTGTAGTCGTACGATTCTGCCCTGTTCAGTCTGAAACCTGGACATGGAGGTAACATGGAGAAGAACTCTTTCATTGTAAAGGTTGAGCATTTTCAGGAAACTATGAGGGCACACACACAAAAAAAGTAATAATAAAAAAAGGAAATTGAGGTCATATTGCCCAGAACTATTTTTTAATACTTCAAAACATGTGAAAAATATTTCTGCTATACACAAGGGGCATTGCAATTTTTTTTTATTCGATTCAAACTCACTAATATTTTTTGAAAAATCAGACGTTAAATATTAGTGAGTTTGAATTGAATAAAAAAATTGCAATGCCCCTTGTGTATAGCGGGCGAGAAGCCTACCGCTGAGCCTCCAATGCCCTGTGCTTCAATCCATAAGAAAGTATTTTGCAGAATATTTTGTACTGCATCCAGCATTTATTTTTGCCTCAGTCCCAGAGCACATCATGTTTCTACAGCTTTACGGCTCTGTCATGTGGCACTCAACACAAAATACACCTCTCGTTTTCATTCTCTTTAACACACTCTTTAATACAGTACCATCAGATTTGATTTCGAGCGACTTTATGGTGAGTCTTATTTGACTTTCTGCACTCAGAAACATCGTGCAGTTGGAATTCGGAGGCTGACACTAGAGAGACACTATACGCTTAATTAAGAGTCGCTCGGTCAGTCATGGATTTTCTGTATCATCACTAATAATAACATTACGGGGTCTTGTACCGCTGCTTGTCTTTTTGCTTTAATAGCTTTACGATCTGCATACGCAGTACAGCTCATTAAAGAGTCTCTCAAGCCTCCTCCATTCCCTCTTTTTCCACTCTTTTTATTTTTTTATTTATAAATTTTTTTAAAGGGCTCTTGGGTCAAACAGTGCAACATCACAGGGTGATATTTAAAAGCTTGCACGACTGACTGACTCGTAAACCCGGGTCTTTCTATCGCCGCTGCATTTCTTTACTGCCTGCCTGAGCCGAGATGATCGAATCCTGCCTGATGTTTTAATGGCGGAGTGTGTGGGGATCTAAACTGGTGAATTATGGGCGTGATGAGAGAGTGACCTTGCTGCTTTTGTGTGCTCTAATCAGCTCGGAGTCATCAGAGAGACGGCGTCGTGTGGCCTCTGTAGCACTCTGCCCTTGCAGTGACAGCACCGCGTCCGTGTACGAACACAGCAGCAGCTTCTCGTCTTTTAACACCTCTCTGGATTTTTTTGTTTTATTTTTTTTCCCCCTCCAGCGCAGACAAAAGCAGTGGTTGTGTAGTGTGTGTGTGTATAGGTGTGATATCTTTTATAGCGCTTTCTCTTTATAGAGCTGGTGGGGGACAGGAAGAAAAGAGAGATGAGCGGGAGAAAAGTGTAAACAATAAGCCACAGCACAGCTCTGTCTAATGGCTCAATTTGTAATAAGTGTATCGCCTCGAGCTGTTGAGCACCGCACAGTTTTAAGGAAGAACTCGCTTGACGTTTTGTTGCATTTAATGAACCCACTGGTTCGGGAATTTTGTGAAGACCGGTAATTCGTTTATCAAAGCAAGATCTCCTCGTCCGCCTTTCTTTACCGACGTTGTTCCCCTCTAGCGCATTCGGGTTCCTCCGTCCGGCTTTCTCTCTCTCTCTCTCTCTCTCTCTCTCGCTCTCTCTCTCTCTCTCGCTCTCTCTCTCTCTCTCTCTCTCTCTCTCTTTTTGACTCGTCAGTCCCCCTCAATTAAGCCTGAATGGACTCTGGTTTATTTGAATACCAAATTGACTCAAAACCCAGATGCTGCTTATACGATAATTAAAAAGCTACTACAGCTTTAAAACCCTATTAAGCTATTATTCCGTCTTCATATTTTTCCCGAGCAAGCTGCCGACCTGCCGGCTTTTATTAGGCACACTGGCTACTGAAAGGCTCCGCTATAAATTTGATCGTCTACTCCAAATGTAGTGCTTGAAATATTAGCAATCATCTGTATTCATCTGACAGGAAAATGTAAGGGTGTCCGTCAGCACGTCGAGAGCAGAGGCGGTAATTTGATCCTCGCCGTTTTAAGTGATCCTTTAGGGATTTGGCGGCGTAGAGACTAAGGCACGGCACCTGCCTCATGAAAGAAACATGGGCAGACAGAAGGCGACAAGAGCAACACAATAAAGTCCAAGTCTACAGAGTTATTGATTTTATTCAAATGGCAGTTTTAGCCTCAGTGTGTGCAGAGAGACGCGTATTATTGTCTGAGCACTTGGACACCACGGTGGGCTTCGAGAGTCCGCTCGTACAGCACTGCTGTTTAGGGAAAAATAAATCTTGCATGGGTACTACGGGATGTTTTGGGCTGCTGTGTTGTTGTTTTTTTCTTCTTTTTTTTTTTTATAATTTAATGGAAATCTATTGATTGGTGGATAAAATGGGTTGTTAAGGGCTCAGACTTATTGTTGATTGGATGATAATGAAAACAGAAATTAATTCCAGCGGATATTATTGGCTCTCATGAGACTTGGCTGCTGGAAGGAGTGAGGCGCACACGTTGTGCAAAAGTATTAGCTTACTTCATGAACACTGGGCTTTTATTGGATGAGTGTTTCGGATTAAATGGCGTTAATTAATTAATTAATTAATTAATTAATTAATTTATCTGATCCGCTGTAGTGCTTGTGTTTAAACTGTGATGTGTCTATAATGACAAATGACTGTATGTCTCTCTCAGTTTTTTGAGACATTATGGACATGGACATCTTTTTTTTTTTTTTTTTTTTTTTATTAATTTTTTTATTTATTTTTACATATTTGCAAACTGACTAAAAAAGTTGAGTTAATGTTAGAAGTCATACACCTGTAAAATGATAATTATTTAGTTTGTCTTTTTCAGCAGTGTTTAAATATTTGTGTTCGTGTTTTGAAATGTAATATCTAGTATTGTTTACATTTTGTCAAGCATTTTACATTGCAATAAACACACTTTTTTGTTTTTATTCAACACTGCTGAATTTTTGTGAAATTTCAATTAAACCTAAAAAGTACTTGTGATGTATATGAACAGTTGTAGAATTATCTTAAAGAATCCTTTTTTGGGGGGGGGGTAATATTGCCCACCCCGTTAAGAGCATGTTACATAAGTCAACATTACTGTTGGCAAATTTATTTTTAACAGATTCTGATTGGTTTGTTTATTTAATCACCTGTTTTGCTTTGCCAACACACATCCTTTCACACAACTGGCAGGACTAGTGTTAAGCTGGTGACCAGTGGCGTCATGGGGCACAATTCCATGGTTAACTAAAATACTGAACAAATGTGACAAATAAATAACTTGATGACAACAAACACCGATGATAATCACGTATGAGTCAATCATCGATCCTAAAGACGCTTCGCAAACTGAAATTCTGAAGCTCTTAGTAAATTGCTTAGTCATTTATTAAAGTCATGCCGCTGTCATGTCATGAGCTGAGATTGGTTATTCATACCTCACACTGCGGTTGACACGACCGATCACCTCGTAACATCTCAGCAAAACTCTCTTACACCAGTGCTGATGAGCCGTCTACTCTTTCAGCCGATATTATACAGCACTCTCTCTAGTTGAAGTGAACGAAATACACTAAACACAGAGGGGTGTCTGTGTGCACCGTTCGGACTTTAAATGAAAATGTAAACGTACAGAAAAACACCTGTAGCTTCAAAATTGTATTAATAAGGCTAATTTAATCACCTACTGTGAAAATATAATTTAGTAGTCTCTGCAGCCACCAAATGTAAAAATTCGATGGGGCACCGTCAAGCTGTGCACAGCGAGTGGAGTCAAACATCCCCGTGCTGTTACACTCTATATCGGCACTCTTGTCCAATCAAATTACATGGTCAGGGCTAACGTTTGTATAATAGCAATTAATAATACTTTATCTTTGAACAGTATGAAGGCAAACCTTGAAAGTAGCTTTATAATTTTGACTTAAATGGCAAGCTTGAAGATCTTAAAGCTGTAGGAAAATGGTGTATTTGTTTTTATCCCTAAAATAAGGTCTATTGTCTATGTCTATTTACCTGTTGTACGTATGTGTATAGTTTGAGCTTTGTCAAATGTCCAAGACTCAGCATCAGTTTCTAGCTGAAACTGGGAACCAGCAGGGTCATTTTGATGTTTTACAGGTGTTTGGGGTTCACTGCAGTCCCGGTTGACAGTGATGACTTTAATTCAGAAACTTTTTTTCCTAAACATTTGTGTTACAAAATATCATTAACCTTGCACACACATCCAGACAAATGAGGCTGTATTTGGTTAAATCTCATCATGTTAAATCCTGCCAGTGTTTCACTTGTAGCATTATATCACAATCCAGTACGTGATCATGCCATCTGGTGACACAAACGGTTTAAGGCGAAAGAAGATTTGTAAGAAATGTATTAGATCTACTCTCCGTGGATTTTTTCATAGACCACTGAACCTCTTCAGATTTCCCAGAAGTGAACTTGAAGAGAGAATTTTTTTTAAAAGTGTAGCACAGCAGAGTGACTGGAACACATTGCTGACTGGGATAAAGGTAGAAGAGAGGATTTGTAAATAAAATGCAAAGTTTTCATGAAGAAAGTTAGAGGTTTGGAATAAGACAGGCTTGGTACACCGACTTCCTGAAACTGTCGAAGGAAAGCAGTTGAAAAAACAAACAAACTGAGGTATAAATCGAGTGATGAATATAATTTTGGAATTAAATTGTTAGACATGAAAGCTATGTTATATGTTTTTGTTGATACTATTAATGAGCCTTGAGTTTGTACAAAAAACTAAAAGAAATTTGGGAGCAGATAAAGAATCTGACTAAGGCCAGTAAACCGTTTAAAAGGTAACGAGACAAGATCCAGCTGAAATAGCAGAAGCGTTTAATGAATCCCTTATTGACTCTGTTGCTAAGATTGCAGAGAGCTCTCCAGTTACTGCTCCGAATCATGCTTCAGTGGATGTGACTAAGCCTTCTCTTTCATTCTTCTCTTCTATATCAAGAAAAATAAAACTGGATCTGATCATGATTTCACTCAAGGATTCCAAATCTATTATATGAATACAAATGTTCTAGGTCTGTCCTATTGTACAGATCATCATCCTGTCAGGTTCTTGAGTAGCTGAGAGACTGTAATTGTATCACCTATCTTTAAGTTGAGTCAAACTCGGTATATTGGTAACTACGGGCTCATATCTGGGGTAGCTGAGGAAATGGTGTCAAAGCAGCTCGTTTTCTACCTTAATAATAATCCCTCACTTTTCTCTTGATCTCGATGGATAGAGTTATATCTTATTCTAGTTATATCTATATAGAGAATAGATAGAAAGAACCCAGTGTGTTCAGGCTCATGCGTAGGTTTGCTGTAATTTAAGTTATACAAAATGTGTGTGCCCCCTTATTAATTTGCATACTTTCTTGATGTTTGAGGTATTGTTTCTCAGAATAAGAAGTGTTCTGCAAGGAGCATGAGTAAATAGTGCATTAAAAGAAATGCTTTAAGCTGGTTCAAGAGACTGAGAGACTTAAAATGAGGGTGTTACTAAGTATTTACTTGTTGAATTATGAATTAACCGTGTATTAACATATTACACTTTATTTTAACTAGGGTGCACACACTTTTGCACACATCAATTCATTTCTTGTTTGTATGCAAGTTGATCAATTATGAAGCACCTGTGCATCGATGTTTGTAATAATCTATTCTACTTAAAAAACAAACACCGTATGATTCGATCAGGGGTGCACAAACTTTTTTTTGCAGATGATGTAGATTTATTGTTCTTGAATTTTTTTTTTTTCTTATGTTTTACTTTTCACAATGATGAATTATGAAGTAACTGTACATTAAACGTTTGTAGTAGCCTATTACACTTAAAACAAACACAGTATCTGATTTCACCAGGGTTCACAAACTTTTGCATGCTAATGTGAATTTGTGTCAGAAGTGTTGAAATGTCCACACATCCTTATCTAGGTATCTTTTGTATAGATTCCCATCTGTCCAAACGCATTAGGACATTTTCAGAATCTGAATCAGAGTGAAAGTGTATATTTAGGTTCAGTTTGTGTTCACACTGCACAAAACAAGAAGTTAAAAATAAACGTAGCCGAAGGGGGGTTAGTGTATAGCATCGAGCTGTTGTCTCCGTTACGTTTCATTTGTCTGATTTCAGCTTCCTACGAGGTTCGTACAGTTGAATACGAGCGCTAACTGTGGTGATTATCTTGCACGTCATCTGTTGTGAAACCTCTTTAAGCTTTCGATTGGAAGCAGAGCAGTTATCATCTTTTTAAAGCAAGTGTAACTGGGAGAATCTTAAGTATCGTTACTTGCACCTTAAATATGGATATTTTGCATTACAGTGCTCCAGTTCGAGTGTAAAACTTTGTTGCACAGAGGAACAACACAGGAGGATTGTGTTAGTCTCTTTCAGAAGAAGAGCTTTTAGCCAAGCGTCAGAGGGGTGGAACTCAAAAGACAGATGAACACTTAGAGTTCTTTCATAAGTCAGTTGAAATCATGACTTATTCATAGTCAGATTTGCGCTCATTAGAATTTCCATTGTGCTGCTTTGTCACGTTAACCGATCGTCTAGCTGAGTGTCTTGTCATGTTTTTTTTCTTTTTCTTTTTTTTCTTCTCTTCTTCCTCTCTGCCTGCTCGCATTCTGTCCTTTTTCTAGGGCTTCATAGGGAAAAACCTGCAAATCCAGCTTAAGTCTTAGTTTTTTTTTTTTTTTACTTTGAATCTACAGTATGAAAACATCTGGGACTCGTAGCATCGCGGGATCTCGGCTCTTGATATCGCGTCCTTCTTATCTTGTTGACATACATCACTACTTATCGAGGTTATTATCGAGTTCCTCTCTGCTTCGAGCGCTCCGGTACAGCCCACATTAATTTTTCTGTGAAGTGTAGCACGCTTATGTTCATACGCTTTTAAACACTCCTGTCAAATATTATCATAAAGCGGAGCGTCGGTATAAAAACGGGCGCCCGCGTGCCATGGATGAGAGCGGGTGCCTGTGCTTTTCTCGCTTACACTTCCTCGTAATTATTGAAATTGATGTTTGCGGGGCCGCTCTAAATCTTTAGGCTCCGCGGGTAATAAAGATGCGGGCGCGATGAAGCTGCTAGGCTGCAAAATAAAAGGCAATCAACCTTCCACTTCCTGCCTCCTTTTGTGCGAAACAGCAGAAATACTAATTAAGCAGGAACGCTGCCTGACTCTGGTTTTCTCACCTTTTCACTGATGAAGATACCCCCTCCTCCTCCTCCTCACTTCAACTACTCGAGTCCCCAGCCCCCCCCCCTCTTCCCAACTTGTTTTAGCTGCTCGTTATTTCTACAGTGTCTTGCATCAGGAGGGTTTTTCGCAAGATTTTGGACGAGAAGGTTATAGCAGTGAAGAAGACGGTTCCCGGTTTCCTGTCCGTGGATCAGCGGTTCTTTGTTGATTGCGATCGACGGCCGTGCCGCTCCAGAGAGAGAGGACGGCGCTTCCATTGATCCCGCCATCGATTTCCGAGATCACTGCCTGTTTCTGATGACATCAGATTCGCCGCTCTCTTTTGTCATCTTAAGTGTTCTCCGAGTCCTACCTCGCCTGTTAGGAGCAGACTGCATCGGGGCATAATTGAGCCAGCTTTGTAACCTTCCTTTCTTTTCTTGCACGGAGATTAATTACTGTCTTGTCACATTCATTCCTCACCTTTCAAGCAAATTACAGATGGCTGAAGGATGTGTGTGGTTTTTTTTTTCTTTCTTTTTTTTCTTTTTTTTTTTTTTTCCCCACCAGGTGGCAGGGCGTTTTGTTGATTCTTTAAGAAGCATACTTGATGATGTGTAGGGGGGGGCTGTGAACAGCATGTCCATTTTATTCATCAGCCTGTGGAGGAGACTAAAGCCAAAGTGCAGCAGCTTCTTTAGGCTCCAGACTCGAGCTGTCCGGAGCTCTGCAATGTAGACCAAACGTTCTCCTCTCTCGTTGTTGTCCTCTCTTGGCAGAATGCTAATTAGCGCTGAGTGAATCTCGCTCGCCCACGCCGCTGAGCGCGCTTTGTACTTTCCAATTCGCATCGTTCGGAGGTGAAAAAAAAAAAAAATTCAGTGGGCCTTAGTGAGCCGAGCAAGTCAGAAATGAAAGGTTGGATACGCTTTGTTGCTACATGTTTTCCTTGACCTCGAGTGATTTGCACTCGTAGCACAGAGTGACCTGTTTCTGGCATCTTTTTGCACCCCTACCCGTACTCCAAAAGATTTCTTTTAAAAACCTCTGCGCTGACAGCAAGCCGTGTGATATTAATAGTCACCCAGCAGCTGCGTTTAAAGGTTTTGGTCTGTGCTGTCATCACTCACCTTCGTGTCAACTGTCAGCAAACAAAGCCGGCTTTCTGTCATTAATTATCGTGTTGCGGCCATGCGCAAACATGAATTAATAAAAACATGGAGCGGAGAGGCAGCGTCGTCTTTGCTTTGAGCACCTCGTCGCAATGAAAGCCAAATAATGCTCCTGACAGCAGCAGTTTAAATTTCACTCCTCGCCCAAGCGGTTTTGTCACATTGCAGCTATAATGCCTTGGAGAGAGACAGAGAGGGAGCGAAACAGAAAGACAGTATTTCTATCCAGTGAAGCCTCACAGGGTGTTGCAGTATGCCCTGCTAATCATGGACATGCACTACAAATTAGCCTGAAAACAATACATTTCTCCCTCGCGCTTTCTCTGCTTCCTCCCCTGAGGGTTTTGTCTTCACCATGCAGCCGTGAATACAGCCCAAACGAGGTGGGGGGGTGATATGGTGGTGGGGGGGGGGGGCGTGATAGGGGAGCGATTTCCTCTCTCATTGTCTCCTCTTACTTTACCTTTCTGAGGCTCTGCCAGAGGAGGGCTTGTCTCGCTTGTAAATGGTGGTGTGGCGATAAGGATGATGAAAAGGAGCAATAAGGGTGACCTTTCCTTGGCTACAGAGAGAGAGAGAGAGAGAGAGAGAGAAAGATGGAGAGCAGAGAGAGCATCTCACTATCTGAGCAGGGGATGAAAGGCTTTGGCAGGAAATGACAGGCAGACCTTAATTGTGTCAGACACTCAAAATGAGAAACAATAATGCGGTAACAGTTGGCCCCCGAGATTCCGATCTGTCCGTCCGGGTGAAGGAGCGGGAGCAAAGGACGGAGGACGAGAAGAGGCTTACTCATCAAAGAGCGCGTTTGTTTTCTCTGCGGGCTGCGATCGTGCGCGTCCCTGCCCGCTCGGTGTCTGCGAGAGCCGAGCACCGCAGCGCCACCTGATTTGACTTGATAATACTGCGCTGATGAGTCTGGGGGGAAATCAGTAACACGTTGCAAAAGCTGCACCGTTAAGGATGCTGTCAGTTCTCCTCGCCGCTGATAAAAAGCGAGAATGAAGTAGAGAAAGAAGAAAGGGAAGAGAGAAAAAAAAAAGGGAGGGGGCAGGCAGTCGGTGGATATAGCTGTCAAAGCACTAATGCCTTTGACTGCGTACTATTTTTACAGGCTAAGAGGTGTGTGGATTGGCGCCTGTGTCTGTCTGGCTGGCCTATAATTTTAATTTTATAGTCATGCCTCGGGCTTATTTACATCTTGATTAGCGCTACTTGTGCAGGAATGGAAGATAAACCCCCTTTCATGTGGATTAATGTGAAGCCAGCAAATATTGAATATAGCGAAGACATTAAAGTGAAGCTTCGATAAGACCGAGCTGTTAATACCCCGAGTCTGGTGTTACAGGGGAAAAATCAGAAATCCGGATGAGTCACAGTTCTTGCATAACGACCTGAAAGAGATCATAGAAACTGAGAGAGTAAATGAAAATAAATGTTTGTTTCCACAAGCATAACTTTCATAGAAATACACAACTCGAACTCTTCATTTCCACAAGCAGTTTGTCAGATTAATCAGTTCACCTCATCGTCTAGGGTTGGGTGGGGAATATGATGATGTCATCAGGGTTTTATTATTTTTTCAACAGTTACTGATTGATGCAATTGAATGTTTATATAATTAACGCAAATTATCTAAACATTCAACAGTTTGTTTGGCAGTTTGTTACAATTCATATAATCTTTATTATGCTAGGCCTATTGTGCTTTGTAAACAACTAAATCCAAATTTAGTTTAAAATTTCTTAGGAAAAAATTAATCAAACATCTTATCTAGTTAAAATTTTGAATAACTAAAACCTAAAAAATTCACCATTAATATAGCCATAGAAATGTGAATAGTGTTAAAAAGAAAGAAAGAGAGAAAGAAATGACTAAGCGATATCCTTAACCTATTTAACATCTTCGGCATCAGCAAGGACTATGGTGCATTTACAGCGTGAACTATTTGTTGTCGTTTTCGATGGTGCATGGATAATATTTAGTGAAGACGTCTACATCACTGAGTAGTAGTGTGCAGCTCACTTAGATGCCTAGTAATAGGTGTGTGTGTTTACATATGCACCAGTGATCAGCCATAACATTATGATCGCTCGCATGCTTTTGCCACCAGCACAGTAATGCACTGCGACACCTTTTTACTGAAACCAGCCTTAACCTTTTTCAGCAGTTTGATCTAATTTTGGATCAGAAAAGTTGAAAAGGTTAATCCTGGTTCTGCTATGAAGGTGTGAGAACATACAGTGTATCGATGAAGGTAAAAGTGGGAGCCTATTCCATAATGTTCGAGTAGTCGTGATGTTATCGCTGATCTGTGTGTGTGTGAACACAAATAGTATTAAGTAGTAGTTAAGTAGCTGCAGAGAAGCTCATTTAGAGTTACCAGCCTCAGAAATCACCAATATATGTGTGTATATATACACACACACAAATATATTAGCAGAAGTTTATATGCATATTAAGTATATATGCAAATATGTGTGTGCGCAATTTTGAGCTTTGATTGGACGGTCAATTGACACGCATGGTTAACATGCCTCCCACACCACCACCACTTCCCCTCCTCTATCCACATGTGCATGGCGTCATTACAAAACAATAGAAGCGTCGTTTCAAGGTGAACACAAATGATTGCGTTTTGTGAGATGAGTTAGGAATGTATTCTGCGCCTGGGATCAGGATTATGCAAAAGGTTCTCAGTTAAAAGCGTATTTTACGTTGAGCACATCAGGGGAGAGGACTGGAATGGGGGAGGTGGGGTTTACAGATCTTGGGCATGAATAAAAGGTAATTAACTTAAAGATCAGCATGAGTCGATTCTCCACACTTTGTTTATAATGTATGCACACTGAGCTCTGTGTAGTATTTTAACTAAAGGATATGCAGCGTGTAAATATCTAGAGGGATCTCTTGTCTTTCTTTTTTTTTTTTTTCTCCATCTTTCCTCCTCACCCTCTTTCACCGTGTGTGTGTGTTATCACACTGGATACTGTTGCAATTAATATTAATGCAGTGTGAAGCACACTAGAGTGGCCTGATCCCCATGCCTGGCTGGGAGAGTAGTAGAAGCAAAGCCACGGAGCGCAGATAAGGATCGATACAGGATATGACAATCCTAATGTGCTGGCTGTGCGGAGAGAGGGATAAAGATGGAGAATGGCGGCGGACAGAGCCAGAGGCAGCAGCAGTGGCATCTCTCTCTCTCTGTCTCTCTGTGTGGCTGCGCCTATACACGACAGCTGCAGTCGCCATTGTGCACGGCTGTTTATTTAGTCATGTGGTAATGATGCTTGACCTTTCCATTCGAGCCCCAGCCCCGCATTTTAACACGCCTCTTTCTTCCCTGCGCTCACTAGCACGCTTTGAAGACGTGCTTTTGTCAGGATGTGTGGTCTAAAACCAGATCGTACGGGCACGTATGCATAGCGGACATCTTGCCTCGGCGTACGCGCCGCCGTACCTACGAGAGCCCCGTCTTTAAATTAGTATGCATTAGGGAGCGAGTGCAAAGCACTTCATTATGCCAGATTGTATTAAACTCTGCCTTTCGATTGGCTGCTCTGTCGAAATCAGACACACAAGCAATAATCTTCATTTTCTCAAAAGGAAGTGAGAGGGCAGAGGGGAGTACAGAGAAGGGAAGAGAAGAAAGAGGAATAAAAAAGAAAACAAAAGGCACGGTGCCTGGAAATCATCACGCATTAGAAAGCTGTGTGTAGTCTCTTCCACAAGGCTGGGAGGTGCTGTGTGTCGATATTTTGTACCATTAGGTTAGCTCGAGTGTTGGTGTTATTCTTCTCTTTCGTTCTTTTTTTTTTTTTTTTTTTTTTGGTTTCCGTGTTTGCACCGAGCTCCTTTCATCTCAGGAAGGGTTTGTGGGTTTTTTTTGTTTTTTTTTCCCTCTCTCTCTGTCTCTTCATCTCGAGCAGGCTGGCTAGCGTGCAGCACTGCAGTGCCGGCTCCCCGGAGAAGCCCATTATACAGGAGTGATATCAAACCATGAATCATTTATGCTAGCTGCGCATACACGCGCCACCTGCATTTTTAATGACCGATTATTGCGTTCCATAAACAGAGCTTTAAAAAATTGAAATCGTATCGATCCCCCTTTCAGTTAAAAGCGAAGAACAGAGCTCTTGATTAGGCAGTATTTATTCTTTCATAGCTGTCTCGTTTTTGAAAAATCAGCTCTTTTCTTTTTTTCCCCTCCCTGCTCACTACGCACTTTGTCATGCTCCTTTCACACACCGAGAGGACATTTTAACAATTACCCCAGGTGTAAAATGGCGGTGTGGGGTGTTACTTATGATTCAAGGCTAACACTGCCAGCTTCAGATATCAGGTTTGCCTCTTTATTAGGGATCAGACTGCTAAAGCCTCCACAAATACACAGGATCCGCTGCTCGCTCGCCCCCTCTTTCATAGTCTCTTTCAACTTCTCTCTCTCTCTCCGTCAGACACACACACACTAGGTTCTGTGTAAATACCAAGCTCACTGATGAAGCAAGGAAACTGATAACATCTCCACAAGAGGATTAAGGCAGCCATTTTGTTTAACTCTTAATAAATGTCTGAGTCTCTTCAGCTGACCTGAGGTCAAATTTCAATGAAGCTGCCATGGATTTAAAATTGGCGTGTGGCAGCTCGGTGTAATGGTCCACATTCTCACATCGCCTCTTATATTGTTCTGGGAAGCCACGAGCTTCTCCTGTCTGTCCGTCTTCTCCTGGTTGTCTACGTCAAGCGGAAAACAAGATGTGAAGGATTGAAAGGAACCTCCAGCACTTTTTGAAATATTCCTGATCTGCTTAGTCAGGTGTTAATATCGGTCGGTGCTGCATTTCCGTCATTGCTGTGAGACGTTAGAGCTGACTGACATCACATGGTGGCATTGTCGACGCAGTTCGTGCGGTGTTTTATAACTGGAAATAATGAGCTATTTGAAAGGATGCAAAACAGTGCGTCAGATTTCGCTGTTCGCTCATTCACGTGTCTAATAAGATAGCAAGTATAGAAGTGGAGACGTCAAAAGCAGGACTGCGTTTCAGCACTACGATTCTTCATTCTTGCCTGATTAGTGAACAACAACAAGGTGGTGGAACGAACTTTGCGTCTTTGCAGCCTGATCTGTTTAAACAGGTCACCAAAACCTGTAACGTTCACGTTACCAACCTGACGTGGCTCAAATGTGACGCGCACAATTGAATTGTGGGTAATAAAACGTTTCATTTGTAAATACGTTGGCGTCTAGATGCTGTTACACCTCAGAACCGGTCGCAACCAGTTCCGTTCGAATACCACAACTAACCACGGAAGCCTCCTAACCAGGGCAGATGTTAAAAATCCAGTTACATTTGTACACAATAATCATCAGCGGTAATCAGAGACAACACGCCTGCACAAGCTGCGCTGCGGCTTCATGTTGATTTGGGATGGAGTTGCTTAATGGCACACAGTCTCTCTCACCTCACAACCCCCCCCCCCCCCCCCTTAACCGCTTTAACCCCCCATGCGCCGAAACAAGGTCCCACATGAGCCGTTCAAGCGAAAGTGAACGATCAGGGCAGCTGTGGTGGGCGGAGCTTAGTTCATGGCCCGGAAATTGAAGACCTTCCTGATCGATTGCATGGCGGTTGCTGAAATCTTTCAGATTTGTAAGAATTACTGGTCTAGAAACACTTTAACAGGACATCTTTCATAACACGGCCTGCTTTGTTTCAAACGTAGTTGAGTTTCAGCCAACGTTGTACAGTTCATTCTTTCACATCTCAGCCCACTGTTCTGTCTTTCATCTTTGCCTCTGGTATTTAGTAACAATTATTCAGTGACTTCAGTACAGTTGATGGAGAAAAATACAAGAGTAAGATGTTTTAAAAAGAATGGCTGGTTTGCGGGGAGGGGAAGGGAAAATCGATTCTTTATCAATCAAAACTGAATCGATTATGTAATTAAATTCGTCTTTTGTCGGTCCGCCGGATCCCTTGTAGCGGTGGGTCTGTTTTCAATCCGGAGCCGATTCCCACATTTAAAAATCGTTTGGGTAACGTCCAAACTTTAAATGGTCTGAGGTTGACCGATTTTCTTGAAAACATACCACAGCTTTTGCAGAAAATATAAACCGCTAGAAAAGCTACTGGCAAACGCGCTAATTATGCGGACCGGAGTGTGGAGGAGAAATCTGGGCGAGTAGTTTATTGCTTTGTATAAGACGTGATGTGACGTTTAAAAGATCAGTAACACAACTTGTATGGCATTTCAGTGTTTATTGACTGCTTTTAGTGGCCTTTGATATAGCAAACTTGTAAGGAAT
Organism: Clarias platycephalus; assembly: GCA_030068275.1. NCBI lineage: Eukaryota > Metazoa > Chordata > Actinopteri > Siluriformes > Clariidae > Clarias > Clarias platycephalus. The sequence continues at coordinate 10,309,652 of JAQQZT010000015.1, read as the reverse complement.
ATGGACAATAAATCTTAGTGGTATTGAATCATATTAAAGAAAACAAACAAACCAAAAAACACCACACCGCTCAAAAATCGAAGTGAATCAATAATCTGTCTATGATTCACAGCTCTACTGTGAGCTGGAAATTGAGATTTAGCTTTTATGCTACATCCTACAATGTCCCAGAGTCCAAGAGAGCATTTCTGTCCAAAAAGGGGAGAGAATATTATTGACTTCACTGTCAATCACAAATCAATAGGACACTAAATCATAGGCATCTTTAAGCTTGTGCATGTGGTAGGGGGTAGAGGGAGAGTGATGCAGGATTAGCATACGCTTCTAATAGACTCTCTCTTTTTTTTTTTCTTAAACACGGTGGCATAGAGATGTCGAGAAATCCGATCCAGATGCCGATCTGAGCTCGGTGTGAAATAAAGCCGGGGTCATCGTGAGAAACGGGGTAAGATGAGTGCGTGCTGCCTTTGAGTGAGCTCTTCTACAGTATTAGAGACAGCTGTACGTTGTCAGAACAAAACTGCCTTCTTCCCTAAGTGACACCCCTCCCCACTTTGTTTCCTTCCCCAGCTCCTCCTCCTCCTCCTCCCTGCCTCCCTCGGCTCAGGGTGTCACAGCTGTTGCACTGGATTGAGGTGAAGGGTGCGAGCTGTTCCTGCACTGTGGATCCTCAGAAGGCACCTCAGTCGAGACACTCTGTGTAAATCTTAACAAAAAAAAAAATGCAGTAATGAATTCACCCTGAGGTAGCCATGATGCTCCGCTGGCTTCCCAGGACTTAATTGGCTCTGACGGCTCCCGGTAACTGCGATGATACCGATTCATGAGCTCGCATGAATTAAGATGGGCTTAATGCTTCATGAAGGGGTTCTCGTCCACGTATCTGTTCTCCTCCTTATCTGTGTCTCCGAGTCTCTGTTTTCTTACCTACTTTCTGACTCTGGTACTTTATTAAAGCGACACACTCGCTTGCACTGTTTGTTTGATTCGTACAGCAGCCAGGCCTGTCATAGCTGATAAAAAGGCTGTCCTTCAGTTTGCTTCTCAGCATCTGTGTTTACTCTCCTGCCCCCAGCCTGCGCCGCTGAGAAGGAAAGAGAGACAGCAAGGAGACAAAGACAGGGGGACGACCTCACTGCCTCTCTTTAGACATTTATCAGCTAACCGTGACATGTTTTGATCGGGCCGCGCATGGTGTGCATCGGTAATGAAGGTTTTGTATACGATTTCTTCTGGATGATTTAGATCCTAAGGAATCTTACAGAGCAGTAATAGTCTTGAAAAAGTGTGTGTGTGTGTGAGAGAGGGGTATGTAAGAGTTGCAAAATGAAAGGGATTTTTAAAAAAGGATTATTGCTAACGTCAGCGAGTTGATGGCCGCATAAAACATTCAGAGGTATCCGCCATCGTTCACATCTATACTCTCTCAGACACGCCCACGATTGGCTGGTGTCACTCTGATTGACAGTAGAGAGCGAGAGTGAGTGTCTCTCCCTCCCACCCTGACAGAACTGTTTGCTTTCTAGGTTTTCTGATTTGCAAATTTGTGCACTCAATTCCCAGAGGAAGCAGGCAAACGGTTTCTGTTGCTCAATTAGGAAGCCTCGCAGTTCCAGATGTTACCAGTTGTTACATTTTTCGCTCCTCTGAGAGAATTATGACGAATAGCCTAATATAAACATCCTTTATAGAAGCCTGGAACTGTTCACGTATATAACGTAGTTGATTTAGTGACAGTTAATTGGACTTCATTCAATCATAAATAAAACAGACTCTAGTGTCATACATATCTTCATCCAAACATGAGAGTCAAACCGGACTTATGATAATTTTCTCATGAATTAAGCCGTGGAACTGATTGATATTTACAGAAGACGACTTAAAGCACATTAAAGCCGACAGATAACTTCTGACGCACAGTTATTGCCACATCTGACCTCGCTCCAGGCAATTTCCAGCCATTAAAGGAGTTCCTGGGATCATGGCTCTGACATACTGAGAAAACGTTCTACCCTGATGGTATCCAAGCACTAGCGAAACACTGGGTTTAGTGCCTTAGTGTAGCAGAGGATTATATAGAGAAATAGATTTAGTTTTTACGCTCGTCACCATGTTCTGTTATTCAAAAACCATAAAGTCCCAGTTTGACTTGAACACCCGTCGTATTTTCCTAGTGCTCATGGTACGGTAATTGTAGTCAATTATATAACAACATGGTGTCTGCGTTATCGATATCAATTCCCATCAAGTCTCTGAGTGTCTGAAACGGAGCCTTGCGAAAAGAAGGAGAGTACAAAATCAAATTCGAATTTGTTCTCAGCGCTAACAAAATGAAATGCTGTTTTATTTTTTTCCCCCCGTATTAAAGCTTCGAGCTTGAAAAGAGCGAACAGACGCGCAAGGCCGCCTCGGTGAGTCACGGCGCGATCAAGAATCGTCTCAACCTCTCAAATCAGATAAAAGGGGTAACAATAGCAACATGTTTTATAGATCTGATCCTGAGCGGCTCAGGGATTTCCCTCAACTATTTTACGATAGTACCAAAGTCGACGTTTACAGTGTAGTTCACGGTTTCGTTGAGGAAAAGGGAAATTATCTGGTTTAAAAATAAATAAATTAATAAAAAAAAAAGGCACCATTTCAGACAGGTCAAATTATTGGGCTGCATTAAGCAAAGAAAACAACTAAGGAGATTTGAAATGGTTGGGACTGGGTTAAGAACCATTCAACACATTATCAAAACCTGGAAGGATAACGCTGAATCAACTTTGTGGAAAAAAATTATGAATGGAGATCACTTGTTAAAAAACACACAAACATATCTATATCT
>JAQQZT010000015.1:10275029-10292362 GCA_030068275.1 Clarias platycephalus | reverse complement strand
ATGTATTTATATAATTACTTCAGTTTAAAAGCAAATAGTGTGTAAATTTCACAAACACTCCAATTAACATTGACACAAATCATTAATCTTAAGTGTTTCTAAACACTAAATATAAACTTAAAACCAATTTAACCAGTGAAACTGAACCTCAGCCAGTTAATCAGCCTGTGTGGCTGAAGCTCCCACTCCAGTAACAAACCCTCTTTCAAAGTCACTTAGCTATTTTCCTCTTGCCGTCTTGATCCAAGCTCAAGGTCACATGGAGTGGTAGAATAGTAAGCACTTACTTAATTAATATTCCTGTACTTATAGTTGTGGAAAAAGCAGTGAACTCGGGCACCTGGGGCAGACAGACAGACCAATGTGTGGGCTGTTAGTTGTTCATTTCTAATAGCACAAGAGACATGGAGGTTCAACAGCCTCAAAACAGAAAAGAAGAAAAAACAAACCAGGTTTTACTTGGTATTCATGTTCAGATGTAGTATGATGAGCATTAGTGCTGTAACTAGCTCAGGTCATAATAGATAGACATAAACATTAGCATGCACTAATAGTAGGTGCCGCTCTTAGTCTGCAATAACCAGCCTTATGTAAACAGCCACCTTGTGGTTAAACACATCAAAGGGATGATAAAGATGCTAGCCAGGCTCAAAGAATGACTGAAAAAACAAAGCTCACTGCTAAAACATTGTGCAACGACTAGATATGGATAGATGGATAGATTGATTGATTGATGGATCAATGCATTGATGGATGAATAGATAGATGGGGGGGTTGTGCTGATGGATATGCGGCTGATGGCTTGTCGTGCTGACCTAATGGATCGGAAGCTGCAGACTTGCTGCTGCGCTTTCCTTTCTCTCTTTCTCTCCCTCTCGTCAAGCGGAGCAAAAAGAGGCACCGTGCTTGGCTAAGCAACCAGCAGCCAGTCCATTTCTCAAAGGTTAATAGAGCTGCCTCATAATGCACACTAATCAGCAGCTAATGCGTTTGCTTTCTATTAATACCCACCCAGGTCAGCTGTGACGAACGGCTACCTTTCACTCAGGAGGTGTGCCAAATTGTCATTTCTCCTTCTCTTGTTTTTGGTCTCAGCGCGTATGCCAAGAAGACTGAGGCTCTTATGTTAACTGGAATGAAGCGTTGTCTTTTATTTTTTTATTTTTTTTTCCCCCTCTCTCTCTCCCCTCTTACAGGCAGAGAGAGCAGCTATGAATTACTAATGGGCTGCGAATCCTCCAGAGAGCCCCCCGTGACCTGTGGACAAATGGAGAGAGCAGCGTTTGTGTTCTTAAAGAGCTTTTGTTCGCAGCCATTAGCATTAAATCACTCCGATCTAGGGGAAGCTGCGTACCTTATTTCTCTAATTGTAACTAGCAGTAATAACCTCATTTTTTTTTTTTTTTGTCATCAGCCTTTTTTTCCCCCCTCTAATACAATATTGCCTTACAGGTGTTTGTTTTACTAAAGTGTCACGCTACATCTGTTTCAGCCTTGCTAAGTGTTTGGACACGTATTCGTTCAAGATAGAATGGCGTATGACAGCCGGGGCTTAGTCAGTGGTGTTGTGTGCTTCGAGAGAGCTTCCGAGGATATGCTAAGGATTTTCTGCAACACACACTGGCTTGCATTGTCAGAGCTTCCCAGAGAAGACAACACACAGAGAAGGCTATATGTTAAGATTTTTCTCTGCTATCGTTACAGAAAAAGAAAAAGGTCAGATGTCTCGGTTGCTTGAACACGCACAGGCACACACACACACACACACACACACACACACACACAGACACATGATTGAAAGAGACATGATGAGCTGCTGAGTCTCTCTGCGAGTCTGCTCTTTTGCACACACACAAACACACGCACACACAGAGTGAGGAAGGTAATTGCTGATTAAGCCACATGACTGAACCTTTTCCTGTTTTATTAATTTTCCTCATTTAATCCTGATGATTATTTCAGAATCCTTTATATCGCCCATACACTTATCATATAGTTCATTACAAGCAAATACACACAATTGAAAGCTGTTTTAGGCACGCAACGATATAGAGATATAGTATGATATTAAATACTGATATTGTGCCGAATAACGTCATACTTGCAGTCGTATCAGCAATACTTGAGCCCTTCCATCAGTTTTAAAGGGAACATGTTATGCCAAATTAAAATGGGATGATTGATGGTCGAATGCCCTTCTTGACACAATCTATTTTTTGTCATTTTTAGACACTCAGATTGGTGTGCGAGTTGTTTTTTTGTGAATTTTTATATCGGATGGTGTTCAAAACAAGACGATTAGATTTTTTTTTTTTTTGCCCTATTGTGACCTCATACAAGATGATCTCCTCCACCCGGCTTGGTACTCGGCTCTGCTGTTCTCTTGGGGGGCATGGCTCAGCAGTAGCTTATTTACAATACAGTACATGTCGCGTTTGGAGAAAGAGTAGAGCAGAGGACATTTAAGGTATTAAATAAAGCATTATCTGAAGGGTACTTTATTTGGAGCATTAACACACACACACATATACACACACGTTGACGGCCTCTAAGGCTGTTAAGTTAAAAAAATAATAAGATATAGGACCTTTAATTTGCCTTAAGGTATTGGAGCTAGAAAAGCTAGAGAAAGACTGCTTTCATGTGAGCGAACAACAAATTCCACACCGAGAATGACGAGACATAATGAGAGACTGAACAATGCAGGAAAAAATAAAGAACATGATTTTCACACTGCTGGTTCGCAAATCACTCGCACCGAGTCTGTTTCAGAGCCTTGTCACTTCTCTGCTCAGTCATTAATCATGTTTGTGTGATGGGGAAGAAAAAGCTAATGGATGTCTAGTCCTGTTCTGTGCCTACTGCCAGTAAGAGCATTAAACAATCCCGTAATCACTCTTGGCAATGCTCGGCAACAGTTAAAATATAATGATGTCTATATCCACTATATCCACAAAATATGTTAGTGATTATATCTTCATTCGCGCATATCAGAGCTACAGCCAAAAAGTCTTTAGATACCAGATACAATCATACCCGTTCGTGCTTGTTAAAACGGCTTTTCCAGACATACTGTAGTCGTCCTCCGCTGTTATTACAACCTCCGCTCTGCTGTGAAGGCTTTCCACTCGATTCTGGAGCTTGGCCATCCATGAGGATTTGTACACACACACACACACACACACATATATAGCATTAGTGAGATGAGACTTTAATATAATCGGAGTGTGGATAATTTTTGACTAACCCTCGTCTACATCTTCCCAGGGTATTTACATTTAAGCATTTACCAGACGGCCTTTTATTTTGGATTTTTTTCCCCCCCTGATTTTCTCCCTTATTTAGTTGTGTCCAATTCCTCCCCGTCACTAGGGGGCTCTACCACTCACTCTGACTGCGAGAGGTTACAGCATCACCCGGGAATCAAACTCGCGATCTCCTGATGATAGGGCGAGCACTTTACCACTTAGTCACTCGGAGGCAGACGCCTTTTTCTAGAGCAGCACGTCTTCATGCTAGTTCACTAGGTCAGGGACTCCATCAGAGTAACATCCGTATAAAAACCTGTTTCTGAAATCCTGATTCTTTATATATGACGCACAAGACGAGGATTTCTAAAAAATAGCAATCGATAAACAATTTTGCAAATGATATATAATGTGATGCATCTTTGCCTCAACACGGATTTTCATCATCCTTTGTTTCTCCAGAGATCTGCGTGTTGTAATACGGCACCCGCTGGTGTATTCTGTCCTCGTGTCCAGCGTTCCCAGGGTCGTCTCCGGATCCGCTAATCTTGTGCAACCCAGAAGACGAATGAACGAATGAATAATTGAAGCTAATGATCCCACCAGCACTAGATTTTATGGTTAAGGGAGAGATTCAGTGTAGCCATGGAGCAAGACTACAGTCATTTGTGTTCTTAAATCAATACGAGTGCACTTCATCACATGCGTCTGATTTAACGATTACGGCTCACAGACTGCTAGCAACAACTCAAACCCTGTTTTTGAATATGTAACACATGTTAAAATGTTATCGACTTGTTCCTCCATCATTAGCTCTTAAAATCATGAATTGCAGAATTAAAACTGAGGTAACGTCGAGTCAGATGCCAAATATTTATTTATTTATTTATTTTTAATACAAAAAAATCCTTTAATAAGAATGTGATTGTGATTTTGCTATCTAGTGCTATCTGTCTTCTCCGAAACGCCAATCTCATCCTCTGACCTAAACAACTATAGCTGATGAAGTAGGAAGGGGTGGAAGAGTGTCGCTCTTGACAATATTCTCGGTGCGAGAAGTCATTCTTCTCTTGTATTTGCGGATGTGAATGCACAAGCGTACCAGAGAACAGAGCACAAAAAAAACAGTGTGAACGCTGGACAGTGAGAGAGTGGAGAGTCGGGGGAGCAATCGTTCCTGGGTGCGGTACAAATCAATCATGGCTAATGTGAAAAACGCCCTTAGTAAGCCAGCTTAACTGATATAATAATTAGCTTCTGTTGGCTTGGGAAGCTGTCCGATTCAAAAAAATAATGAAGTGTCTAATTTGGGATTAATGAGCATTAGTGATGTGGGGTGTTATGTACATTGGATGTGCTGTGTATGTAAATTTAAGCTTAATGCTTCAACTCCCGGCCAAACTAAATGCCTTAAAAAAATGTCAGGTATTGCAGCATGTATGGGTGGGTGTGTGTGTTTGTTCCATGGCCGTGAAATGCTTGCGAGCTGTGGAGAAACAAGGGTTTCAGCATGATTGCCAAGCCACAGATGCACGGCCACAGGCAGGGACAAGGCTAAGCAACTTCAGTCGCTTAAGAGCAAAATAAATAAATAAATCAGTGTTTTAATACAGCGATCTAATCCGCTGAGTTAATAACCTTTATCTCTGGTAATTGCAGGGGTCTAAAAGCTCTAATGCTGCGGAACAAATGTGTCTCATGGCCCACAGAGAGTTGTGTGTGTGTGTGTGTGGACGGAGTGTGTGGGAGAGAGAGCGGCCTTTATTTATAAAACAAGCACTTATGAAATCAGAACAGGCCGTGTGTTTAGACATGCACTCGGTGTATAATTCGCTTGTCAAACAGTGTGTTGGCGTTTTTGTAGATACTAATGTTAATGTCCGGCGAACGCCGACGTGTTTAGTGACATGAATGTCAAAGCACACGTACGACGAGGAACAAACCAGGCTGTCTTATGTGGAAATGTACGGGATTAGTGGCGTGCGGGAGAGCACACGGGAGAGGGAGAGAGCGAGCGTCGCAGTAAATCGGTGCATCAGAGTCGCTTTGCGTTTTCATCACGAAGCAGCCGGAGCAGCTCTGAAGCTCTGTGGATGCTAAATGTGAAAATGTCAATGTTATTGAACAACCGCTGTGAGGCAAAGTCCTGATGTTTTTATTTCCAAGCACCCTGACTCAGGGGTAGGCATTAGAGGGAGGTGTGTGTGTGTTGGAGTGAAAGGAGGAGGGAAAGAAATGAAGTGTGTGTGTTTGGGGGGTCGGGCAGGTTGATCTCTCTAGGGCCTTGATGCTTAGATTAATTTTTGCAGCATAAGTGGTTTGGCTAAATGTCATCGATTCAAGTGGCTGGCTGAAAGGTGCTGTCACTTAGACGGTGCGATTTCTTGTTCCCCTTTTTCTTTCCCCCTGCGTAGTGAAAATGAACGCTTTGTTAAACAAACCATCAGCTCGATTCCCCCATGTCATCCCTTCATTTATTTGCTTTGTTTCGCCGTGTGATGGTACAGGCTGCTACGGCTGTGTGGTATTTTTTCCACTTATTACGTTCGTTCAAGGATTTGATTTCTTTTTGTCTCTTTTTTTTTTTTTTTTTTTTTTTTTTTTGACTTTCTCATCAAGGGGGCGGCCCATGTTGATGTGATGACGTGATATCAACATGGTTATGAAATTACCTCATATCAAGCTTTCATAGGAAGCATTGTGGTTAAGGTTGCAAATTTTGTACGTTAGTTAGAACATTTTAACAATCATCAAAAATAAGTTTATTATTAGTAATGGTAACGAGACACTTTTCTGTTTTTTTTAGTGAAATTAGTGAAATTGAATGAGAGACAACTATTTTAAACAAACAGAATGATAAATAAAACAATAACACTGTGAACACACACATGAACCTTGGGTTAATTGCAAAATTTAACAGTTTTGCTGCTGCTGTATTGGACTGCTATGCATTCTTGAGCATGCAAAGTACGTTTTTTCACTTATGCACTCCAAGGTTGCCAGATCGCAATACAAGAAAAATGGATAGGCAGTACGGAAACTGCCCACTACAGTAGAAAAAATAACTAAAACATCGACCAGCCAAATATCAGTAGTATTCACTTAACTAAAGTTAGGCTAATATTCGTTACTAATATTCAGTATCAATTACTAATATTATAAGGTAGCACGGAAAACCGCCCAATCTAGCAACACTGTTCGTTCAACTTTTTGCTCAAGATCATTTTGTTTCTTTTCTATAATGTCGATTCAAGATTCTTTTCAAACTTTAAACTTCATCTGTGCCCTCTTGTGACGAGTAAGCTAATAGATATGTGAGCTACGGAGCATTATTATGCAAAACATTTTAGTAGATCCATTTTTAATCAGCTAAATTCTTAACAGCAGTTAATCAATTAATGATAAATCTTTAACATCCCTAATCGTGGTTTTTATTCTGTTATTTTATCTGCGTTATAAAAATAAACACCAGAACTTGTTGGGTTTGAGGCACCATCTCCGAATGTGTTGTTCAACAAAGATTGATTTATGATCATAGATATTATAAATCAATAATGGATAGCTTTTTTTTTTTTTTGTAAAGTAATCGACTTGGGTTCACGAACGCTCCAACCTGCTGCTCAGAGTCATGTGACCATCATGGCGCTCTTTCAGGAGAATGTATTCAAACGTAGACCACGCATCACCACTTTACATCCATGTTCTCTTTCATCTTTTAGCTCCTCTTCCTCCACCCTCACTGTGGGAGCGCACTCCTTCTGATCTCAGCTTGACCGACCTCGTTCATGCACCAGCATTCCTGTTAACCCAAACTGCTAGTTTCCAATCTCACACTCTGTTTTCCCCAACCCTCTACCACCTTCGGAGGTTCTGTGTTGTCATGGGATTCTTTTCGATGCGACCTTTTTTTTTTTTTTTTCTTTCTTTTTCTTTTTTTCTTTTCCCTCAGCCAGTTCGAAAGTGCTGAGTTGAATCACGAGATGCAAATGACGGCGATAAATGCGTGAAAGCTATCGAGACGATGCCTCTCAAAGTGCTGGAGCGGGTTACTTAATGAGTTTGGTAATTGGCTTTCTGCCGAGCGTCTCTCTCTCTCTCTCTCTCTCTCTCTCTCTCTATTGCTTGTTTTTTTCTTTCTCTCGTACATGCTTGTGGATATGATGCGTGTGGTCCTGTTACCTTTTAGTTTACACACTTTTACATTTTCATGGTAATGAGCTTTTATTAGACCATAATATTGAGTTTGCCTTTTAACTAAAGAGCTACGTACTGCACTGCATGTGCTGTGTTGTACATAAACAACGTCTCGTGCGGCATGAAAACACCCCTATGTATGTTTTTCAAATACAGAACGGCAACCTGACTAACTTTACACTTGACACCAACAAGCAAGTTGTTTTTGGTTGTAGTTTCTGTCGTGGGTGTGTAGCTACGACTTCTGTGGTTTTGTTGAGAAACTGTGGTTTTGCTTTTCAAAATTAGCAAGCTTCGACCAGCTAATCGTCCAATAAAGAAGTCTTTTTCTCCAACTTTGAACTTAAGTTAGTCCTTCCCTTTTTTCAGATAAATCATGCCTTCTGAATTATCTTCTCATCTGTGATTGGTTAGACACGAAGTATTAATCCAGGCAGTTTCCTCAGCCAAAGCCTGAGTGGATGAAATTCAGAAGACTAATGAGACCAGGTCGGAATTGGAAACTAAGTTTTCTTCTCAGAAACTCGTCTAATGTTACCCCTACGTGGGGCAAACATCCACAGAAAGTATATATTTATTCTGACAAGAGAAACGAACTGATAGTGTTTATGTGACTAATATTTACCTACTGAGCAGATCATCAGTCCCCTCTCAGTCCCATTGGAAATGAATTCCGATCGGCTCGGGTTTGACTGTCCAGATTGAGGCGATTAACATACTGCGCTTTTATTCCATTCGGACCAATTATGACGGAGATATTTAACGAGTGGAATGAGATTGTTTTATAATTTTTTTGGGGTTGTTAGCAATATGTCACTCAAATGCAGCATTACTCTGACATTTGTTTTCTTTAATATTTTCTTTCCCAGATTATAAAGCAAATCTTTCCCAATGAACGGAATTATTATAGAGTTGCTATTGTAAGGCACTAAAGAAGTTTCCTTTGGATCAGGACAGCTCTCATCACCGAGGTGAAGGCTTCTCTTTTACGGACGTTACACCAGTGACGAGTCGTAATTATGATTCCATCAGCCTTAATGCACATTCCACTCATTATAGCGATGACTCCTGGCTGTTGTATCACTGTAGTGAATAAAAAGGTAGAATCGTTTTTCAATTATGAGTGTGGACGATCACATACAGGAGCCTTTTTACAAGGAAAGAGGACAATTTCAGTGGTATTGGCTGTGTTGAGTCAGGGACGTTTGGTGAAATCACAGGAGGAGCTCATTCTAGATGTACAGTACCAGACAAACGCTTGGACAAGCCTTCTAATTAAATGTTGAGATTTACAAACTATGGAATAACACACATGGAATTATGTAATTATGTTTGAGAAACAACAAGTCATCTATATTCTTGTACGAATGATTTCTCACTATAAGAACATCATGAAACAGACATCAAGAAATCAGTAACTACAATAAATGGAAATGTAACTTTCTGTAAAATGTTCCAGCAGCTGTGTTTTCACAAGGACGCTAGTCCGTTAAGGTTTGTGTTTACATACGCAAAGCACTGGTGGCCAAAAATATTAAGACAATATATGCCATGTATTATATTCCTCCCTGTAACCAAACAGGTGATTGCACTAATTAGTTCTAGTCTTTCTGGCTAAATATTTGTTTCTGGTTTAGTTAATGAATGGAACAAATATGTGGCAGAACTTTTACTTTCTGAATCCGGGTCGTTTCCACAAAACTGTACAAAACTGGCTAAAACTTAGGGAAGAAATCCGAATTTCTGTGGCAAATTTCTGTGCATGATCTTCAGAAAAGAAGCAAATCATGCGATGATGACTTGAGCGAGTGACACCGGAGTAGTGCAGACGTCTTTTTGACTTTATGAACATCCGAATTCAGCAGGTTTTGAAGAATACAGGACCTCAAAATAAAATAAATTTGTTGTCTGTCAATTTCACTGCGTATTTAATTCATTAAAACATTAAACTTCACCTTTGTCTCAGTACTTTTACTTTTACTACTGTAATTATTCTGCCAAGAGAGAAAAGATCAAGATCAAGTGTTTACACGGCTAATGTTTACCTGTTTAACAGGTTATCAAAGGTTTACACAGTCCTTATGACGCCAACAGAAAATTCATTCCCATCAAGCCAGACTGGGTCAAAGTGTTCAGACTGAGGTGTGTACATGATGCATTTTTAAAATTCTGACTGGACTATCATTGTTACTGTAATGTTTTTTTTTTCCCCCGAGTAAACTGGCAGTGAGAAGCGCCAAGGATCACGGTTTTATCACCATAACGCCTAGGTGCTGATTTAAGCACCACCTGCAGGATTGTAGAGGAATAGCAGCATTTTACCACCTCAAATGCAAACATACATTAATAAAAAAATTAACTAAAAAAATAAATTTTGTTGTCATGAACCGTAACACAAAGAATGTGTGATACATCACTGAATTCGTTTTTTGTGCCATCTTTAACGTAAAAATTGACCTACAAAAAGAAGAAAGAAGCTGCCAGTAATGGACGACCATCTGTTGCAATTGTCTTCCCAAATGAGGTTCCTTACAGCTTGTCCACATCCAAAGAACCTTCACACCCTTTAACCTTCAACACCTAGGCAACTACAGTGTGACTAGTCAAAATAATAAGTATAAATAAATAAATATATATATATATATATATATATATATATATATATTGAGGCAATGACAATTGCTAAAAGCGCTATACAAATAAAATTGAATTGAATATATATATAAAATCTCTCAGGCTTCATTGAGGTCAAGCTTGAAGCTAACAGTCTTCGGCCAACCGCAGCGCAAAAGCGCTCTGTCAAAGCAAAATCGCTAACCAAAACTCAAAGCGTTGTCCCTTTTAATATTCTGATCGTGCTGCTGTGCTCACGCTGACGGACAGGCTGATAATGATTAGAGATGCACCGATCCCAGACAGAGCTCCGCACAATTCTGACGCTGTAACGTTTTTTTACATTTTATTTTATTGAATTTTGTGTGACTTTGTGAACTGGAATGTTTTATTAATAGCTGAGAAAGTAGTCACGCCCCAGGCCATTCCCTGTATATCTGAAATACTGCTTCTGCATGCAGGCTGTGCTCACACAGCTGTCCATTGAGTAAAACAAAGTCTGCTTTTGTGTCTCTGCTCGATATCTGCGGACGAGGTGAATCCGAGGTTCAATGTTCTGAATCGATAGCGGCTGCGAAAAAAAACATAATAATAAAAAATAATAACACCACCACCACAGTGCATAATGGAAATATGTGGTGTTTTTTGTTTTTTCTAATATACATAACACAAATGCATGCCTTCATGCACACAGAGAACACACACGTTGAAAGATGCTTTAAAGGATGTCAGTTTTTGAAGTGTGTGTGTGTCACGCCGCTAGTGCTGCCGTCGCTCGGTGTGTTTTCTCCCTTTGCTGGAATGTACCTGCAGCCCGGGAAAACAATAACGCCTCTGTGGCTCCCACTGAGCGCCGTCTACACACACCGCTCTCCAAACACATTGAAACTTTCCTCCCCTTTTGTTTTCGTTCTGCATAATCTTCCATAACTCTGACGCCGCTCGCTGTGAGCTCCCGTGCTGGAGCGTCCTAGCCTGCGCGACGTTTAAAAACCTGGCGGACTCGCGGAGGAAAATTAACATGTCGTCAGCAGTGGCCCCGATCAGCATAATAATGGCAGCCCAGTTGGTTTCTGCAGTCTAAGACGTAAGTGCTATTCAAACAAAAACACTCCTGAGGCCACTTAATTGCCCAACAAAGGCCTTAATGTTTTTACGTAAGCGCTCGGTCTTAAAGCTGGTCGACCCATCTGGCAACCTCAGAGGTGTCTGTCGCCTCCTTTTTTTTTTTTTTTTTTTTTTTAAACCACCAGCGAGCGATCATATCCTGGAAGCAATTCAGCCAACTGTTAATTGCTTTAATCAATTCCAGTCTGTTATTAACAACAGAAAAAAAGCACTAAAGAGAATACTGTGTAATACCTGTGTGCGTGTGTGTGTGGTTTGTGAGTCACTTAAACCCATATGACCCGTTTGATAGTATCAGTACGTGTTATCGCTTACAGTACAAGGTAAACAATGAGTCACTAACAGGAGGCTTCAGATATGTATTCATATGATCTCGTTAAACTCTCTCACAAAGGCGCGCATTGCACATTGTTAAATGTTCTGCTAAACTTCACGGGCCTGTAACAAACCAGAACCATTTTTCAAACTCTTATGTGAAAGTTTCGCAGGAGGTTATTAGGTGAAACATTGTAGGCGTGATTTAAGGTGTTAACTCTGGTATTAAAGGAATATTTATTGATCTTAAGGTGGAAGAGGAATCACCAGGGTTCATCCTATACAATATCATCCAATTGGATTTGTATTGCGATTTTGTTATAAATATCGTCAGTCAGTAATAATTTTTTGCTTTTCCTGCTGTGCTGTGTGTCAGTAGTTTAGGGCCCAGCACCTCTGGGATTATAGAGTAACAGCTCAAATGCAAACATATGTAAATCTACCTCTACATATAAATAAACGGTAAAGTCGGCGTGTGGTCGTATGTGTCTGGCTGTGCGTTTTACATTTAAATTCCACATTAGCATATCTTCTCTTCCCGTCAGCCGATTGCGATGAAACAATGCCTACACGTTACCACAAGCTTGGCCGAATACACCTGTGAAAACCCCATTAAAATTCATTCAGTAGTTTTTTTTTGTTGTTTTTACGTGATGCGTGCAGACAGAGAAAAATTCCAAAAAACATTATGATGTGTTCTATTACTCATCTTACGTCACCCACCGAATACTTTTTTTTTGTTGTTGTTGCAATTTTCAATGTACAGTTACAGTTTTATTATATATTCAAAATGGACCTTGGGGAAAAAAAAAAATCTCAAAATTTGGGGCATTAGTGCCTCATTGGTCGGTTTCTCGAGGCCCGGGTTCGATTCTCACCCAATGGCCGAACCCCAGCCACTGGATGCAGTGCCGGTCCTAAGCCCGGATAAAATGGGAGGTCATCGGCGTAAAAACCTGTTCCAAGCTTTTGTGGTACAGGTCACCTTTGCCGGGAGCAGCCGAAAGAACAACAACAACTTCTTAATCTCAAAATTCAACAGAGGCAGCTGTACATTTTTAATACACGTCTGAGTGTGCGATTTAATTCCATACGTACAAAGTCATGGCTACATCTAGTTTTAAAAAAATTAACGTTTTGGAGTCGGTGAGACGATACATGAATTGCGACACAAAAGAACCACGATACATCACTGAATTTATCCCCCCCCAACACATCTCTAATATTGAGGGTGCCAATACTTTAGATATAGACCAGACGTCATACAACAAAACATAATGTTGTATGTTTTCCTCGATTTTATTTTGAATTCTATAGACATACGCATATGTAAAGGCACTAGGTCCGTTATGTTACACCCTATATAGACTGCAAGCAAAGTCAGCGGGATCGTATTTGGATCACAGATGAGCTGGAGAGCAATAAGACGCTTTTCAAAACGTTGTGGACTTACTGGGAACATGATACCGGATGGGAGAAGTGTTTTATTCCTTTTACATGACTGCAACATTTCAATTTATACAGTACATAAACGTCATGGTAACATTTAAGGAGCCATCACTCGTCTGCCTCTCTCATTTCTGTCTCCCTCCCTTGATCTTACAGCTTGTCTTGTTGCTCAGAAAGTGCAAAGCTCAAATTCCTCACTCTTCATGTCTGTCCTCTGGCGGAAATCCTGCTGTCTTCTACAAAGCATACCTATACTCGAGCCTTCTCCTCCTCCCCTTAAACGTAAGGTAAACATCTCTTTACAGAAAACAAACCACCAGTATACAGTCTTTTACCGCTTTAGATTATTCTGCCCAACGAAGCCCTGTGAATGAGTTGTTAATACAGAAATGACAACATACCACCACAACAAGCACATTACGCTGAATCTGAAGAAATCTGACGTCAAACTGTGTCAGCACCGGGCGCTTATGGAAAACAAATCAACACCATCTGAGACTTTGAGTGAGACACTCTGCGGCTAGAGGTCTCTACCCCGTTAAAGATTTGCAAGACGAGTTAATCGGGTCCATGTTTTCTGTGATGTTTGCTTTCGACCAATCGGCGCTCTCTGGTATTTTAAGCCCAGCCTACACACGTTCTAGCTCGGCTTACTCGATACCTGGATGGGAAATAACTAAAAAACCAGTACTCGCTCGAATACAGCGTCTGGGTTATCAATTTACCTATGATGCTAGATTTTGTCACCATTAGTGGAGAGGTAGAGAGAGGAGTGCTGTGCTTCTTCCCCGTGTCCATGAGGTGGCAGAGTGAGAGACGCATGCTGTTAAACACATGGCAGCCTCTTGCTTTTATATGTCCAGACAGCAGCAGCGTTGGAGAAAAATCTTCTCAGAAGCTTCTTAGGAAATCTGATGGATTTTTCTTTTTTTTTTTTACAGTAATTTGTTTGTTGGTTTTTAGCTTCAGCTAATGCTCCCAATGTCTCGGTCAGATGCTTACCGTTTGGAAAGCGCTGAAATATCTTTTCTGGCCTGGCTGTTGATTACAGAAGAGACTCTCAACCCCTGGCTGTTTTTTTTTTTTTTCCTTCTTCTCACTGAAATAATTACGTTGCAGTTTTTGCCTAGAGACTGTCCACACAACTAGGCTGAATATAGAGAGTGAAGTAGCACCTGAGGAAGTGTATGTGTTGTGTGTGTGTGTTTGTCTGTCTGACTATATTGAGGGAGTGAAAAGGAAAGAAGTAGGGAGGGGTAGGTTCCCTAATGGGCCATTTACAGCTGGCAAACAAAGAGAAAATTCAAGCCTCTCCACACAGCAGCTTCTCCCTCACCGCGGTACGCTTGTGTGTGTGAATTTGGGCGAGCGCCGCTGTTTATTTTTAAGAAGCAACCACTCATTTTAGCCCTGTATATGAGCTCTCAAAAAAAAAAAAAACGGGCAAGCCGACCGGCTGTGCGCGAGCGACAGCAAGCCCCGGTCCGTGTTGTTAAACGTGACACACGCGGACAGGCCTCCCATTCACATGCTATGATCTAATTTGTTTGCCAGGTGACAGCCGCACACATCTGGAACGCCTTGTGCTTACGCAGCTTTTTCGTAATGCAGTGGTTTTAGTGTTTAGCTGCCACACGGGAGACGAATCCTCACAAGGTCGTATGCAGTAAATAAATCAGCACGCGAGTGTCACAGGGTTCGGGGAGGAGGGGGTTCCCCTCGACCCGGACGGCGGAACAAACAAGGAGCGAGATCTTTCATGAAAACCGAGCGCTTCTTTGTCGTGCCCTTTTCTCTGCGCTGTGTTTATGATGTTAAATAGCAGGTTGGTCGTTGAAATGGGAGCGCGGTAATGTTTGGGTTAGTGCTCGTCTATGAACATGGCTTATTTTGGAGACGCGGTAATGAGGCCGTGTAAGACAACGCCTCTTGTGCTTGAGCTGAAACAGAGCTTGGGTTAACAACGTGTTTAATTCTGACGAGAGAGGAGACGGTTCCTTTGTGCCTCGCCGTTCAAAAGGGCGAAGCTCGTACTGTTTATTTTAAGCGCTTTCTGCATGTTTGTGTGGCACGTCCAGGTGTTTTCTCGCACGTCTGGTCGTAGGCCTCGAGACATTTGTCTCAGCACTGTGGTTTTGTCTCGGCGCTTGTCTCCAGCCTCCTGCGTGAAGGGCCTCGACGCTAAAATGGCAGCGGGTAAATTGAAGTCAAGCTTTTGTGGAGAGAAACTGTCAGCACATGATATGTGTGTGTGAAGGCAGAAGGAAAAGTAAACGCGAATAGAAGTTTGAAGGGAAACCCAAGCATTCGTTTGAGGCAATTGAGCAAGCAGTGAAGAACAGCAGCACTGCGATCATCACACACACACACACATAACAAACTGGACTCCCATTGTTTAGTCTTGTCTTAAAACTGCAGAGTCCACAGCAGACATTTTTCCTTAAGGCTACGCAGAACACCGCGTGTTTATGCAGTGAACACCTTTTCCACATCCAGGCTTTAAGCCATTGTTTTATTTCGTCATGCTGTCTTTAGCGCCATATTGTAAATCTCTTAAACAGGAAGGACTGCCGTGAGTCTTTCCATTTCCATTCTCTCTCTCTCTCTCTCTCTCTCTCTCTCTCTCTGACAGAATAGAGGATCTGTCTCCATTCTCCACTTGTCTGCAGATCCCTGCTGAATGTATTAAATGAAGTTACTAGATGGGAGTGCTTAAGGGGCCAAGCCCTCTGAGGCTTGCCAAGGCGCTCACAAGCTTGGCTCACTCATCCATGTCACCTCTGTGTTTTTTTTTTTTTTTTTTTCTCCCCCCTTCCCTTCGTCGTCTTCTCTTTTCTCTCAGCTACTGGCTCTCTTATTTGTATTTCAGAACGGCATCGACTTCATGTGTAATTGTGTGAAAATAAGCGAGTCTGCTTTGGCGGGGTGTTGGATTTTTTGAACGAGATCGACGCAAATACGAAGAGGAACTCGAGGAACGAATTGTTGTTGTATTTTTGTTTCCTTTCAGTCTTGCTGCCCAACTTTTGTTTTCACAAGAGAAGAAACGATCATAGAAGAAAAACGAAGCATTCCCTTTTTTTTTTTTTTCTTTCTTTTTTTTAGATAGCTTGATATCTACCATCTGCCGAGCAAACATCTCATCTGTTAAGACTTATTCTTTCAGTCGGACATCGATTGTGTCTTTTGAGATACCCGGCAAAGAGGCTGGAGTATGACAGCGGTGAGGAGCAGAGAGGAGCAGTCGAGATATTGTGATAGGGTGTTGAATGCGCAGCCACACTGAATAGACTCAGTCATTTTCCCAGATACATGCTTAGGCCTGTAGAATGTGGAGAGCTTTGCTTGTAACTGCACTGGTTGTCTCCTTCTATTATCGGTTAATGGTGCCCAAGATGACAGGCGCGCGTGATGAACAGAGGAGCTGTGAAATCCTGGAGGTGGAGTTCTCATCCGCTTGATAATGGGATCTCTGCCGTGCCTGGAGGCTGCGTAAAGAGCCGTATGAGTGCAGGAAATGCAAAGCATTCGCTCCTAAAACAATCCAGTCCTAGAACTAGCCTTTCTTCCTTTTTTTTTTTGTTTTCTTTTCTTTTTTCCCTTTTGAGCTTTTAGATTTGAAGATTCCCATCAGCAGTTTAAACATCTGACTCTTCCTTCATGTTCTGCCGATGTCACCGTGTCCATGTTTTTGGAATTAAGTTCCGTTAAACACGCCAGTGCTCGAGGCATTTAAAGGTTTTCATTCCTTCTCGCGCAGACTCCACTACATTTATTTATTTTATTTTATTGCATTTTTATTTAGGCAACACCCCAAGAATTGACCGTGTGCAACCACACAGTAAAAGTGCCACTATGTCTTTTTTTTTTTGTCTTCTTCTTTTTTCATCCCAACCCCAAACTGGAGCTCTCTCTCCCTCTCTCTCCCACTCTCTCTCTCTCTCTCTCCCTCCCCTCCTTCCCCATTGCACTAGAAGTTAATCCTGTATTGGCAGCCCGAGAGCGATGATTGGTATCTCCTTTGAAAAGTGCATTCTCTAAATAGCTTCCTCTTGCTCAGTGAATTCTGCATCAGTGAGTGACTCGGGTTTCCTGCCGAGCTCGTTCTATACTGTCGGGGCCAGACTGGTAAGGAGAAATAAATAAGGATGTACTTGAGTAAATGTAATAAATATGCTTGAATCTGCAGCCCAAACGCTTGCCGGGAGGGGGGAGGCAGCCTGCTGAGTGTGTGTGTATGTGTGTGAGAGAAAGAGAGTGCATGCACACATGCATATTGCCCACATGTGAGTGAGAGTGTGTGTGTGTCTGTGTGTGTGTCTGTGTCTGTGTGTGTGTGTGTGTGTGTGTGTGTGTGTGTGTGTGTGTGTGTGTGTGTGTGTGTGT
>JAQQZT010000015.1:10226682-10268084 GCA_030068275.1 Clarias platycephalus | reverse complement strand
TGTGCCCCCCCCCCCCCCCCTTCGCTTTAATATTAAACTGGGTTTGCTTGCTGTGCTTTTTTTTTTTTTTTTTTTTTTTTTTTTTTCTTCTTCTTCGTTTCTTCCTTTCACTTTTTTTTTTCTTTTATGAGAAACCGCTACGAGTTTCCGTGTCGCTGCATTTAAGGATCTCCCCAGAGGTCAACCAACAGTTTACTCACACTGAATAATTGAATTAGCAAGTCAGTGTGTTTTCTAAAGGCAGAGCTCGGTCGCATGGATGTCAGCTTTGTTTACGGCGAGGTGCTGAGAGAGAACGGTGTGGAGATCTTTAGTTAATCGCGGTGGCTTCGTTTTATTCCAGAGCGTGGACTCTGAAACGAACCGCGTCGTCACTGTCTCAGAAGCCGAGAGGAGAAAGCCTGGTAAATGTGTAATGCTTTTAGATGTACATTAACAGCTGGGGTCTGTTTCTCAGCAGCTGCCAATGTGAATATCAAGTGTGCTTCTTCAAAAGTGCTAACATGCAGGCAAGATTCATGAAAACAGATTTCACCATTAGAGCGGGAGAATGTAAATCAGTCAACACTTATTCATGGCACAAATATGATACGAACGTGGCGTCTAAATATTGAACACTTTTTTTTTCTTTTTTCTTTCTTCCACGCAGCACTAGGTTAATTTCCTGATGAATGGAACGCTTCCTGAAGATTCTATACACATGCATCAAGCAAACATTGGGATCAGATGGCTTTCCCTTTACAAACCGGAGCGTTTGACTGAGCTCAGGGTAGGCGTGTTATTTAATCCGCTGGCGTGATGGAAGCGACTCTGCGTCAGCACGTTTGTAACGGCAGCACATCTCTTCGAGAGCCAATGGCACGGTGCAGCCCGTTAATGCTATGCTTAATTAATTTCCAAAAAGGCCAAGGGTAATTAATGTCATGTTGGTGCCTCATTGCTCTGCTGTTGTTTCTTGAACTGTCACAGCTCAGTGCCGTCAAAGCAAAGGAATTCAGGATACGTTTTGAACTACAGCAGATTTTTTTTTTTAGCTGTTGGGAATGCATTGAGGTGTGTGTTTGCGTGTTTGAGTAGAGTGCTTTTATGCTTTATTTACTGCATGCATATGCATTTTGCGGTGTGCAAAAATCTACACACTCTACTAAAGGTTAGCCTGCACCTAAATTGAGGGCTTAATTGTGTCCCTCTATGGAGAGTGCGCGCTTTGTTTACAAGGACGTAAGCTGCTTCTTGGCACCTCAGCTGTAACAACAGATACAGTAACCACAGACGTTTGCTCATCGCCTGGGAGACAGGACACAGGGTCAGACCACAAACAGGACAGACCGGAGAGAGACGTGTGAATTCCCGTTCAAATCCAGGCTGAAATTATGAACCCCGGGATCTGCATCGGCCTCGATTAAAGAGCTTTTAAAGCAGAAAGAGCTTTTTCCTTTTGAGGTGGAGAGCGTAAATCTTCGCAGCTTTGTTGATGAGGAACAGTTGGGGTAATTGAAGCTGATATTTTTAATAAGGCCTGAAGCAGCTTGAGGGTTCCTCCCCCAACACACACACACACACATTGTAATAGTAAGGGGGAAGAAGGGGAGGGGGGAAATCGAGACATGTTTATTCAGCATAGTGAAGGCAATAAAGAGGAGCTGAGCTGTCACAGGCACTGCTTTCTCCCCTCATGTGTTAATACCATTAAAGGCAAGTGTGAACAAATCAGTAGCTCAAGTGCCCGGGACAAGCAGATTTCACATCGGGGCTGTTAAGTTTTTAATTTGTACTTGTTGGCTGAACAAGTAGATTTAACTAGAATCTGCTTTTAATTTTTAACAAAAGTCAGAACTATGATTTCTCTCTCTTGCTCTCTCTCTCTCTCTCTTTTTTTTTTAAATTTCTGTTCAAGCTAACTGTGATTAGCGATGCGCTTTTAACTCTTCAAATACCATACATGGAGTGTTTCAGATTCGCCACCAAATATATATGCACTAGGGCTGGGCAGTTAATCGAAAATGAATCGAAACTGACATTCAGAGCATCTAATTGTTGCAATCTGGTCCATGTAGATTATTTATTTAATTATTTAGTGAAATTCTGATGATACTTTCCGTTACTCTGAGTGTGTGTATTTGTGTGTTCGTTCGTGTACTATCCCTTTAAAAACATACTACTGCATGACTCCGCCCCGTCCAGTGTGCGACATGGACGCATCATGGAGAGAAAAAAACTATCCCAGCCTAAACAGCTGAGCATGTTTACAGAGCAAAAAAACCCCGAACCAACCAAACAAAAAACAATAATCATTCTTTAATTATAATTATACTGTTTATTTAATCGTGATATCGATTTGAAGGTCATACCTCACTGTATTATGTACCGTATAACTCATTAACGGTGCTACTTTAAAACTGGACTTCATATTTTAAACACAATACCTGTTAGGTTATCACCCAAATCAGCATGGGGTTCCCTGTCGAGTCTGCTTCCCCTCAAGGTTTCTTCCTATTAACATCTTGGAGAATTTTTCGTTGCCCTCGGCTTGCTAGTCAGGGACAATCTGATAATTATGATTTATACATATTTCACAATTTAGAAATGAATATAAATACATTTCCATATATATTTATTTAATATGAATTTTTTTATTTTGTGAAGCTGCTTTGTGACAAAGACCATTGTTAAAAGCGTGATGTACATGAAATGTAGTTAAATTTAACTTTGTACACTGTTGATGCTGTGAGCAGCCGTGCTGATTCGGGAGTCGAGGAGACCAAACAGTTAACTAGTGATGCGCTTTTCTAGCAAAAAGCTACTCCTTCCAAAACTTACAGGACTGAAAGAAATACTTTTGTCAGACCTAAATACATTCAGCGTGCAATGAAATGGCAGTTATACTGTTAGCGCTATGTGGTAATACAAGTAGTTTATTAACACCCTTAGCTAGCTAACAAACATCAGACATCTTTTTAGGCTCGTCACTTGGGTTCCTGGAGATCTCTAGTTCTGGGACTGAGCTCATTGGACCTTGTTATTGGCCAGTGGACTAGCTGAAAAACCTCTGCTTTTGTTTGATGTTGTTAGCCTTGCGATAGACCGTCTTTCATGACAGCCCTGTTCATTTGGCAGTAAGAAAGATATATTTTAAGCCTCTTGATCATAATCTGATTGGAATTGTTTATAGCTATGCAAACATTCAGTTCATGGTAACGACTGATAATGTTGTTTTTTGCCCATCCTGAAATCTGAGCACATTTTAATCCTTAACCTTCATTTTTAGATGAAAGCACCTGAGAGCATTTTTCAGTTTTTAATGCAAAAAAAAAAAGAAAAAGAGAGAGATGGCAGGTCTAAAGTTTGAGCGGCGCCCTATTAAAACGCATGTAGCTCCGAATCCTGTTTTAGTGAGTAAACATTTAATGTAAGCGCACCACGGCTTTATTTATGCATTAAATCTGCTGTTAGTGCTGAATTATACATTAAGGCTGTAAATAATGCAGGAGAAATTCCTCAATGATTACTGGCACGCTGTGAATAGTGCGTTTGCTAATCATTCGCTCATTGATCTTCGCCGTGAGCTCATGCTAACCAGTTTTGGGGGCACTTTTTTCCTGACAGATGCTAAGGGTATTGTTTTTTCTCGAGGTCAGCTGCAGGGACTGCACAACCTATTTAATTGTATTATTTCTGTCAGCGTGGAATGAGCTGGCAATTATACTAGAGGTAAGATTTTTCTCTCTCTCTCTCCTTGTCCTTTGGTGAGAAGTGAGACGACGACTGCAATTAGATCAGCTTCTGCAATTGGAACAGCTTGATCCTGTCTGAGGTCACCCGCATAATTATTGTCACGCGGCATTAACTAGTTTTTGCTTTTCACTCTCGCAGTTAGCGACCTCTGTTTTAACCTGTACATCTGAGCAGAACTCGTAAGGCCTCCTGGCACATGGGGTTTGATCTACTTCATTTGTCATTTCATACGTAGGAATAATTAGAGCGGCGGAGCGATACGCCCTGGGGAGCGCTAAAGCTTACGACCTTTCTGCTACCGGAGAGGCGAGGCTCAGGCGAAGCAGCCTGGAGAGGAAGTTGTTATTAAGAAAATAATGGCTTTGACAAGTTCAGGATTAAATTGTAAACAAGCGACGTGATGGATCAGTACTCGGCGAGGTAATTGATTTTAGTGTCTTTGCCGAGCTGCAGTAGTCGGCTTTAATTAACGAGATTGAGGTTAATACCACTTTGATTCTCCAGGCCTATAGCGTTTGTGTGCTTTTGTTCACCGAGACCTGATTTTAACCTTCAGCGTCTCTGGAGATTTTCCTCAACCCGACCTGGTCTTAATGTCTGGGTGCTAACTATTGAATTTCCAGCATGGCTTGGTATTTGAAGTGTAACTGTATCTGTCAATATGTAATACTCTACATATCTGTATCGAGATTTATAACCAATGGTGGGTGTGGCACACACTAATTTTTTTAAAAACAATTTCATGCATTCTTTCTTGATAAATAATTATACCCCAAGAATCTGTGAATGGAATTGTGACTCTAGCAGTTCCTTAACCTCAGCTGCATCACGCAAGCACAAAACTGACCTCTCAGATTCCCCCCCCCCACACCCGGTTGACCAGTTATTATATGTTTTTGCACCTGTCTGGGCTATTATCTGACCCAGGCCTTGCTTTCGATCACAGCCAGAGTGTTAGATTTTTTATTTTATTAAGCCTGAGTTTTAAAGCGCTCTTAGTGCTGTTGCCGTTAAGTTTTCAGCTCTTGTTTAACGTCCAAACAAACTCGGTGTTTCTGTCCAAATCCAAAGTACTGTCATGCTAGCGCTGCGCTAACTACCCTGTATAGATCAATTTGTGGAGATTTCAAGCGGTTACAGTATTTTCCTGAGGTAAAATTACCCAATTTAAAAAAAATCTGTTTTAATTGATCCAATTTCCCAAAACATTATCATATCTGTTGTCTAATATAAACGACCTTGATCAGACAGTTACTAAGGATGAATAAGTAAATGCTGTAAATGATTTAGACAGTGCTAAAAGTGCTTACTTTTGTCCTGTGTGGTTCATATCCAAGCATTCATTCATGCACACATGAAAGTTAAAAAAAAAAAAAAACAGAAATCTCAGTCCGGATGCAGACCTCCAGGCTCAACCAGACGCCCTGTGAACCTCTGGAAAGCCTTCTTCCAAAAAAAAAAAAAAGTAAAAAAATAAAAATAAATTAAAAACCACCATAAATCGCGTGTCTTTTATTCATATCTCTTAGTATCTGTTTAGCACACATCCTGTTATGCTGTATAGTCTGTTTTTATCCCTAATCTGTTAAATCTTTTGTGTTATGGTGAGTTACAGAGAAGGGAGGCAGGCGGAGGAGGGGCACGGGGGAGGCGTGGGGTGCCACATGTGGAGATTTGGAAGAAGACTCTGTGGGTCTGTGCTTTCATCAAGTGGCTTCATCATCACAAAAAAAAATGAAAATCATACTCTATTGTGGTAATACACAGCTCACCCACTCGAGCTGCCATTTACCTCAGCGGTGCAGTAGAGCATTTGCATTTTGACTTTGATAGGGCGCTCCCTCAGGGCTAGTGGAGAGGGTTTAGTGACCATTGAGAGCTACCAGGCTTGTGCTTATCAAATTTCAACCAGCTTGTGAGTAGTGGCTGCGTAGCTGTAAAGTAAGTGTGTGTGTGTGAGAGAGAGAGAGAGAGAGAGCTGGGGAGGGAGGAAGAGAGAGAGAAATAGAACGAGAGTGTGACACATTGATCTAAACACACTGAGACTGGATTACTGTAAGCAGGTTAGTAGAGTTTTATAGCACATTTTTTGAGGGTTGTATAACAGGATGTAGTAATAAAGCCTAAGTTATTCTCTGTGGTTGTAAATAACACTTCACCAATGAGTAAGCTTTTCACAGGATCTCTGCATTGTGTGCTTTTTGAGCTCTCACCTCATAGGCTTTTTTTTTTTTCCTTCGGAGTTGGAATTCTGCCGACTGGCTTCGAGCCGTTCCCTACCGAGCCTAAAAAAAGAGACGTTTTTTGTTCTCCGTCCAAGAATACCTGTGCAGTACAGTAGGTCAACCCTAGGAGCTTTTTGAAGCATGCCGAGTTCACTGGAGTGGCATTCGCACCCAATAGTAGCCACCCACAAGGCCAAGGCATAAAAACGTTTCATCATTCTCCACTTTACGATGCCAGATTCTCTCTCTCTCTCTCTCTCTCTCTCTCTCTCTCCAACACAAGCAGCAGCTCCAACAGTCGTAGCTCTTCGTAAATTCCTGTTTGATTGCGGATCATTTTCATGTCAGCACAGTGCAAATCTGTTTTGCTTTCAGACCGAGCCGGGGAAAGCGCATCATGGGGGTGGTGGGGTGGGGTCTGGGGGCAGTGAGTGTGGACAGTTTGATAAATAAAGGAAGCATGGTTTTGGAGATATGCATATTATTGCTATTGTCTGGATGCAAATTTGGGCAGATTCTCTCGACCGTTAACTGGCTGGAAATCCTCTGTGTGCGCGTAGAACAATCCTCTCAGTGACTGTAAACCTGTTGCTGGTAGGCCTCTTGACAAATAGCTTTACTGAGAGCCATGGGTGGGTCATGTGACACAAAATACATCGTATCACTATTCTTGAATATGTGAAGAGAAAGTTAAAATTACTTTAAAAAAAAAAAAAAAAAAAAAAAAAAGAGTTTCTAACAGGATATCTAACCTGAAATGGGTTAAAAAAAATATTCTCTAAAAACAAAAAGATGCATGGTTTGCGTTCTGTTTCTCAGTTTGTAACTATGTCAAAAAAATATTTTAAGAAGATAAGAGTACAGTGGCGGCTTAGCACCGTGGCCTCGCATCTCCGGGGTCAAGGGTTTGATTTCTGCCTCGGGTCTGTGTGCATAAAGTTTGCTTGTTCTCCCTGTACTTGTGGGTTTCCTCCAGTTTTCTCCCACATTCCAAAGAAGTGCAGATTAGACTAATTGGCATTTCCAAATTGCCCGTAATTTTTGTGTGTGATGGATTGGCACCCTGTCCAGGTTGTACCCCGCCTTTGTGCCCAAAATCTTCTGGGATAGGCGCCAGTCCCTGTACTCAGGATAAGCGGTACAAAAGATGAATGAACGCATGAAAAGAGTAGTGTGTGCTGTGACACAATTTATCACAATATCACCCAGGTCTTATTCCTGTCCACATAAATGTATTTATTTATTTATTTATTCATTAGTGCTGAGCAACTAATCGGACAAAAATAAAAATAACGCTATGTACCTTAATTACAAGCGATTTATTACAGGTAATATACACATCGTCGGGAATTCATGTCGAGTTTGTCAATGATTGAAGTATTAGTTCATTTTTGTTTTTTAAATGAGTTGATGAATAAATATTGGTGAACATCTTGACAAGATTTATTATTTGCCGTCAGCCTGGATAAATACGTTATAATGCAAAATTTGAATGTACATTTAAAAGGGTAAATATCGCAGAATAAATTGCAATGTGTGGTGAAAATAATCGCAGTGTGAGCCCGTTTTGTTTATTTATTTATTTATTTATTTATTTACTTGGGTGGGTAGAGAAGAGATCCTTCATTGTCCATGCCATCTCACTTTGGCGTGATCACATCCTTCCTCGTCTCCTTGCTATATAATAGAAGTGATTTCTCTTCTTGATATGTCTAGGAATAGGATTTCCTTCAGGACAGAGCTCTAGTTCTGGCTTGCACTGATTAAAGGAACACTTGTAGATAATCTGTTTGAAACTTGTGTGTGTGTGTGTGTGTGTGTGTTTCATAGGAAGGAAAAGAGCCAGGAATGAGAGAGAGAGAGATTTGGATTGGTAAATGCTTATCAGTGCGGTATGAGCCGGCACTCTGCAGGGCTAAATATTTAATGACGGGGAAGCTGAAATAGAACCGTAACAGACCACTGGTGAGAAATGGAGTCACTATTTATACGCCACTCCTCGCCTTAAACTAATGGAATGGCGAAGGAGCCCAAGGTTATTAGCGCACCTGAGATTAGCCGTGTTGGAATTAGCCTTGTGTCTGTGCACATTTGTGCTGCATGATGGCTTTCTTCTCGAAGACTACGCAGCAACAAACAAACAAAAAGAAAAAACACAAATAGGACTGCGTGAGATGACGATATAATATCGAAGGCATGGTGTCACTGTACACACGTCACTATTCAGGTATTGTGATCTCATTTTATAGCTACTAAAACGGGACAGGAACAAATCGCCTGGAATTATGATATTGATGTTAAACTTTATAATCAAGGTGAAGTATGAAGTGTTGATTTATTTCCTAGCACAGCAGCTCGGGCAGGAACGACACTAAAATGTCAATCGCAGATCCGTCTTAATGCGCATTATAGTTTCCATAGTAACAGCTTAATCACAGGGACGTGTCGACGAGGGACGTTATCCAAGATTAATAATAAGGAACCTTATTATTCCTTTCTCTGAGGGTGTTTGTTTATTATTGGTGGAAGGAGTCTACAGTGTCAGAGATATCGAGAGAGAGAGGGAGAGGGAGAGGAAGGCTGGACTGTTTATAGCTGCAGTAAGTGATAACAGAAGCCAGCTTGAATTATGGACAATCCAGAAGTAATCTCTAAGTGGATAAAAGCACCATGTGATTTGATGTGATTTTTCTTGCACAAAAATCAAGTATGTGGAAATGAGCGTTGTATACGAGAAATGAAACCGTTTAAAAAGAGTTAACCGCCGTTATGGGAAAATAATCAGCACTTGCGTGCGTGGGAACAGTGACTCGGCTCAGAGTCGCCAGAACGGACACCGCCGATTGTTTTTCTGCGAACGGCCTGGCACATTTCTTACACATCAGTCAAAGTAAGATTAAGAATAAATGATTTGTCACGTAGATTACTTTGTTCCATATCCCAGTTAAGAAGCTGAGGACAGAGTGCAGAGTCACAGTATACACTGGATGCACTTCTGGATATCCAGCTGTACAGATGGGGTTAAAAGCATAACTCAAGGGCACGACGATGGCAGCTTGGCAGTACTGAGGCTCGAACCATTTGGGCTGCAACCCAAAGCCTTTACCGCATGAGCCTCGTTTCTCTTTTAACGCGGTACTGTTTTGCTGACGTATCATAAAAACGTCTTCATATGATCATGTGATGTGATTTATTTATTTAAATATGTCACTCATGGGAAATGTTGATTGTTGCATTCTGTTTAAAGTTCACGCTCATCTGGTCTAGCATTCCTGCTCGTTGTCGTTAGCAACGATAATGGCTCTTTTTGCCTCATGCCTGCTCTCATCTGGCTTCACTCAGTGCTTTCTTTTTCGTCCAGCACCTCAGGGTCGTCCAGCTTATACGTAACTGTTAGATATTACATCACTACAGTCGCCACAGTATTGCTTAGTCATTGATTCCATCATGTTATCGGTTGACTTGACCTGCTAACTGTGTTAAGCTTGTACTACTCTTGTGAGTCACACTCTGTGCATGTATGGCTCCGAGTCTATACATGAGCTTTCTCTGGTTCTCCAGGCCTAGTAAAAAAACAAACAAAACCAAACAAAACGGGCTTTTACATGCTTTTTTTTGTTTTGTTTTTTTTTTGCATCCGATTGCCTTTTAGACGGATTTCCGTGTTAGCAGGCAGGTTGCAAAAGCGGTGCACGCTCTGTGTGTTAAATTAACACAATGGATTACATTGTGGAGAGAATGTTTCATTGTGAAGATGCAGCTTTTCCCAGGCATTTCCGAACAGCCTGGTCGGGTTACACGATTTTTATTTTTTTTGTGCAGCCGGTTCACACGAGTGCCGAGATCAAATGCGCTCTTAGCTCAAATCTAATTTGTTTGGGAGGGAGTCGGTGATGCCAATCAGAGGTTATTAACAACATGGCTGGTGACTTTCTTGTTTGTTAGGATTCCTATTGACGTTAATTACAGCGTTTTTTGCTTTTTGTGATTCGGGTTTTTAGTTTTTTTCTTCTTCCTTTTCTCCCCGAGGCACGGTTGTAGGGCGACGTGATGTGATTTTAGTGTGTGAATTCTTCTAGTGAGCGCCTTGTTTTCCTTTGGTACATGGTAGGGATAATCATGCGATCTTAATATTCTGATTAGGGCCGTTTGTTGATTATTGAAACACACACACACACACACACACACACACACACACCATCCAGTCCAGGCGTCTTGGGTTATAAGTCATAGAAAGCAAGTGTGTGAATTTTAGCCAAAACAACATCGTGAAAGCAGGCAGTTTGTTAAAACATTCCTTCTTCACCAAGTGAAGCAGGTATAGACACTTTAACTAGAGCTCGGACAATTCATCAGCCGGTCCTTTATAAAAAAAATAAAATATATATTTTTTCTCTTTTACCATAATCCGCATCAACCGATGCATGAGCGTATTAAGCCAGATAACAGGCAGACGCCTCTGAGCTTCCACACTCCAATCCTGTAGGTGGCGCTAATACACCTTTCGCTGAACGCCAACCACCAAGTGCAATGTTTTAGACAGTTAAAAGTTCAGGACTTTGATGAAAACCATCAGTCGGCTTGTAACCCATCGAGATGATCACAAAAAAAGAAGCACAGAAGTGGTAGAATAGTAGTTAAAAGTAAAATGCAGCACAGAAACACGTTCTTGCGTTAGATCAGGAGGAAATGAAATAAAACGTGACTCGATGTGTTAAAGAGGATCTTTTTCCACCCTTAGTGGGTAATAATACACTGTACTTTTAAGCTCCGCTCTTGCATCATGGTAGTAAAACAGCGTATTAGGCAAGCTGCTGAAGCTTTTACACGTCTGGTGCGCTAGTTGTTATACAGTATAAATTAATTATCTTATGATGTTAATTACTTTATGCACTACCGCCCTTGCCCTCATATCACAAGTACGTTCAGGGCAAAGCCTTTTAAATGTGCTGTGATCACTGTTTTATTACACACTCCATTTTTATATATTTTTTTCCTCTCTAATGACACATGATGTGATTGCCTGATGTGATAAATCGTGTGTGTATGTACTTTGTTAAGGCCTGTGTGTTCTGCATCCAAACGTCCTTAAAAAATGTCAGAGCCGTCTGCGTGAGACACATGGCTCCAAGCCAGCGTGATTACATGCCGCTATAACGGTCTTCCTCGAGGCTAATTAGTCATAGTCTCGCGAGCCAGACGTCTGCCTATCACTGTTAAAGCTCGAGAGTGGCTCGGAGCTGCCTACTTCAACACAGAAGAAGAAATCCGACGTGTGCTGTAAACAACCG
Organism: Clarias platycephalus; assembly: GCA_030068275.1. Classification (NCBI taxonomy): domain Eukaryota; kingdom Metazoa; phylum Chordata; class Actinopteri; order Siluriformes; family Clariidae; genus Clarias; species Clarias platycephalus. Next base: position 10,256,833 of record JAQQZT010000015.1, on the reverse strand, counting down.
CGTCCCAAAACGGCAGGTTGTACCGTGTAGCTCACCGCGGCCGTCATTCAGATGGATAAAAACCGGACGCGAAGTGAGAATCTGATTTGATTCCATTCGATGACGGATGCAGCTTTAGCAGAGACGTACGATCAGACGGGTGTGGATCAGACCCTCGATAGGGGAGCCGGTGACAACGACGGCGAAGGAAAAACTCCCTGAAAAACTGATGAGGATGAAACAAGAACCTCTAGTCTCAAAACAGACTCTGTCAAACAACGTTAAGTGCATTAGTAGCATTTAATGAGCGTTTTGTAAATAGATGTGCGACGATTATTAATGTTATTGACTAAAATCTGTAATCAGATCAGTTGCCATGAATTTAATTGTCTGTAAACCGACGTATTGTAGTTGAGTAATAGCACAATGGCAAACACTTTCACGAACAAAAATCTTGTGAGCATAGTTATTAGCCCACCATCTCTGAGCTTTAGTTAAGTTATAGTCTTATTTTATTGCTGCTATTTTGCTTTTCCTGGGTTTTAGATTTTGTTAGTTCATTTTTTTTTTTCAAGTCTCACCACTGATCCGTTTTATCTTGATTGATTGATTGATAGTTACCACACGGACAAAATTACCTTTAGCTAAATTTAAAAGCTGATAGCTAAGTTGCAACTATTGATTAATCATGTCAATAATCGATAGATAGATTAATTAATTGATCATCGAAATAGTTATTAGTTTGCAGCACTAATTGTTAAGTAAGAGAACTGGACTGGACGAAGGAATGTTTTTATCAATAAAAGCAGCAGAAGTTCAAACTGGATTCAGTCAGACAAATCACCCGCTAAGAAAGTTACAAGTTTTAGAAATTGCCGTGAGCCTTAAGCCTAAAGCTCAATCAGCTTAAGTGTCTACGTATGTAGAGCCGGGACAGATAGGAGCCGCGTCGTGTGCCAGGGTTTGCTGTTTTTAATTGCAACAAAGATCTACAAACAAGAAAACTATTCAGCGTTTTTTTAATGAATAACCAGATTATTGATGAAGCAAAAAAAGTAAGGTGGAGATATAGTTTGGATCGAAAGTTTTATTCTGTGCGACTTCGATCCTGACTTTTAACGTGTATGTCAAAAGTATAGGTGGAATATTGAAACCCTTTCTTTTTTTATTCTTCCCTCTAAATAGAGCTCAGGTCCAATTTACCATCGAGTTTATAAATCGAAGCTACTGAATCTTGCAAACAATCATCCTTTTTGAAGTGCTTTATTGATAGCAAGATGCGAGAGGGTTTTGAATGCCGAAACACAGAGAAACAAATCTGACTCATGGCAGTACAGGTGGGAGGTGGGTTTGACTCTGAAACCTTTGATGAAGGTGTTAAGTCTGCATGAGAGAGAGAGAGAGAGAGCACTCAGTCATGCTGCAAGCAGCGCCAAGAGGTCCGCTCGAGGTTATTCAGAGGAGACGGCGCTAAGGTACCCAAGAAGAACAAGAAGAAGTGGTAGAAGACGACCGATTTGTCGTAGTGATTGATGAGGCGGAAGTAGAAATCCATGCAAAGAAGGATATGAAAACGGGAGGCAACATTTCACAACGGACAAGCCTTTTATTATCAGTGAGAACCTGAAAAGAGACACCCAGTCAATGGACTACTCATTTCCTTCAACGTGTGTGTGCATGTGTCAGATACAGTCAGATGAATGTGGCTCTGTGGTGAAACACACTCGCGCTGGCTGTTTGCAAGCTTAGCCGTGCATGTGTGAGCTATTTTAGCTTTTCGCCACACACTGAACGTGAAGCCACCAAAGAAAAAAACAAAACAAAAAACACACAACTGGAGCGCAGAGTAACTCGTCATCATGGAACGCTGTGAGCATTATGTGTTTAATCCAGTGTTTCCCTTGAGTGAATGGATCACGCTGCCTGTTCTGGTCTCGTTGCCCATTTGGGCTGGAGATGACTGGTGCTGCCAAAACCAAACTGAAATAAAGTATATATCTTGTTAAGAGATTTGGAAAAAATCCAAATTGCATTGTAATGGCATTATTGACTATAACGACGGGATCATTTATGCTTGCTCTACTTAAGCTTTCCATTAGCCCGTTTCCCGGCGTCGCTTCCTCCAATCTCGCTGCTAGGCTTCTGTGGTAAAACACGAGCCGTTCCCTGACCTCCTTTCGGAAAGATGCGAGCGGTAATCTAATATATTACGGCTGTTGTTGTGAAATGATGGAAGAAAGAAAAAAAAAATATTCCGCCCCGCGTTTTGGAGGCAGGCCGCGCTATCATTTAGGGATCAGGTCTCCATTTCACACATGGATAGACCCGAGTTAATCTCTCGATCGCTACTGTACGTCTTTTACAAATGCTCGGCAAACTCGGCGCGCTGTGCCAGCCTCGGCGTGCTGCTGTTTTCTCTAAACAGATGTTCTCTCGCATAGAAATCAGGCTGATAAAGAGAGCCGAAGGATGCGGAGACAGGTTTGCTTTTTTGATCTTGTGGGTGTGTTGCCGGGCGGACGTACCGAACGAAACGCCCTGGCCGGTAATGGCGCCGCTCAATGCATGTTTTATGAGCTGTCCGGGGAGGCTAGTGGAGCTCTGATCCTGCTTGTTCCAGCAGCATTTTCATTACCTCCTCCAGTCCCTCCTTGTCTGCTCGCTCCGAGGCAATGAAACGATCTGAAATGATGTTTACAGTGCTGTCTGCTTGGAAAGTGCGCCCAGACAGGCAATTCAGAGCCGTGGGTTTATTTTGTTCCCCCTTTCTATTTTTTGTCTTTTGTCAGCAGCCTTGCTTACTCCCTCTGTTTTGGCAGATTACTGTTAACAGACATCACAAGACACAAATCAGTGACACGACTGATTTAGGGATCTTCCGAATCCAACGGTCCAGCGTTGAGTCTCCGCAGGGATCTTTCGACTCTTGTCGTAATTGGAAATAGCACCAGCGGTTCAGTCCCGGCTTCCAGTTTCATATTTATATCCGCAGCCGTGTGGCCTCGCGCAGACGTGACTGAGAGGGTGGTGTTATCCCTGGCAGACTGCAGGGCCTCTTAAAGGGACGCAGTCTGAGGTTTGGAAAAAGAAAAGGTGGCTCATCCAGAAACAAAAGCCTCTCCTAATTAGAGGTAATGCCATCCTGTGGTATCTAGGGTGGAGGTGCTTTTTTGGCCGAGCTGTTAGGCGTGTGGATGAATGTGACGTTTGTTCTTCTGGGCCATCTGCCGCTGGTCGCCAGGGTTTTTAAGGAGACAGAAAAAACAAAGAGAGAGAGAGAGAGAGAGAAACCTCAGATAGAGAAATAATTTAGCCGGGAAACGGTTTGACTCTCTGACCCGACAGGATTGCTTGTGGAAGCTAATCATCTCGAACCTCATTTGCTCAAGGAGATGCTACTTTTGGCATCGAGGAAACGAGGATGTTCCTCGATTAGCAGTCTGACATTATCTTTTTTCTTTTTCTTTTTTTTCCGAACCAAAGAATCTTTTTTTTTTTTTTTTATGTTTGTTTTGCTTTTACAGCGATTGTTTGTCTTCACGCTAATTGTATCAGGAGTGCGAGTCTGCTTCAGGCGCAGGCTTTAGTGTGTAATGTTAATATCTCCCTATCTGTGCGTGAGATGGATTTAGACAGTGACAGCTGTGTTTATGCACCATTGATTTAGTATTGATTGGACGTGCTGGGGGTTGAGGATGAGCCATGCTCAGATCTGCTGCACACTTAATGAGCATTATCTAGCACGAGGAGGAGGAGCCAATACTAACAGCTCAGTTTAAACCCTCGTACCCTTTTACGCACGGGATTTATGCAGCTGCTGGATAGAAATATATATCGTCTTCGACCTTATTGTAGCGCTTTAAAGCTTGGATGTACTTCAGCAGCTGAAGAAATAAGCCACAGCCTGTGTTTAATAAGTGTAAAACGATAACGATCAAAAAAAAAGAGAGAGAGAAAAGAACAGAATTTGCGCTCCCTTTTCCTTAACATGTCTTTGTCTTGGTCTCGATAGCAGCTTGAGCAGCAGATTTCAGCTCGCTTTCTATGAACATCGTGTCGAAATCAGCTTTGAGTTAATCATTATAAAAGCATCCTGTTCAACTAATCCGACAGTAGCACAAAAAAAAAAAACTCGACGCTGTTTGCAGAAGGTCATCTGCAGCCTCAATCTTTGAAAATGACATTTTTTTTATTTTAATTAAATGTTTGATTTTTGTATTTTTCTTACTGACACTTAAAAAAAAACAGGTCACAAACTGTTTTTAAATGCAGCGTATCGCGACATAGTCAACATTACTCGTATTATTTATAATGCTTCTCTAAACAAGAATGAGCTACTGATCACCAGTGTTTACAAAGTGACACGTTTGTGCACATTGATTGTGTGCAGTAGGAGGAATCGTCAATTTTGTTTAAAAAAAACAACAACTCCGTCATATTCCTAATTTTTCGGCAGAGTCGAGGAAGTTTTAAACTTGAACATTGTTTTAAAGGACTTTTATGAAAATTGTTTTAAAGGACTTTTATGAAAATTGTTGGTTAATGCACTCTTGATCTTGGAAAAACATGGATTTTCCTCAAAAGTTTGGGATCACATTCTTACCCCATGGTCGTTCCTGATTAAAAATAAATAAATAAAAATAATAATGCAATGCTGAAGGCGTCTAAAATACACAATAATCTTCTTTGACCAGTTGATATTGAGATACATCTGCTATGCATGATCTGTAAATCCTTCATAATGGCTCTAATCTGAGGTGCTGTTTGTTAATTGGTGATTTCTGAGGCTGGTTTCTCTAAATGAACTTCTCCTCTGCAGCAGAGGTCAGTTATGGTCTGGCTTTCCTGGGAAGGTCTTCATGATGAGAGTCCGTTTCATCACGGTGCTTGATGGGTTTTGCAAATGCACTTGACACAATACTGCTCTGGCAAGAACTGATCCAGAACAGTTGACCTTTGTGTCTTAAAATAACGACTGACTGTTGTTGTTTTTTGTTATATAATTGTGTGTTAATTAATTCAGAGTTTTGAAATCCCCAGTATTGTTGTAGAATGTAGAAAATAAATCACTAAATGAAAACAAAGAGGGGGGGGGGTGCTTTTGGTTACTATGAATCTGCATTGCTGGTGGAGTTATTTTTAGGTGAAGCAGGGAAATCCTGGTGTCACCATGAGGCTCAGGGTTCCCTCTTTCTTACTGCGTCATTTAAATATTCTAAAAATGGGATTTTGCCGGAGCAAAACAAACTCGCACTGTCCGTATCTCAGCAACCGGATATGATGCAGTAATAAAATTCGACAACAAAACGGAGCTTATCGAACCCAAAACGTGACTTCGTACCTGATTTGATGCGACAAGTCACACACACAGGGTAGTAGTTGAGGAACTGCACATGTATAGAGTGTATGTGTGACTCAAATCGCATCAAATATTTGCTCACTGAGACTCACTAAAACAAAAGTCGCAGATTGATGATCGGTAGTTCATAACGACTCGCGTTGTGTATTTTATGTCCGCGTTCTTATCTGAGGTGTAGATTAAGGGGTTTGTCCAACATCCTGTCTGTGATAACACATACACACACACACACACTCCAGATCTGCACTCCTGAAGAGTGAGCGTGTAGCTCTTAAACAAAAAAACAAAAAAAAAACAGCTTATTCTCAGAGAAAAAGGCTAGTCTGAGTGCTCAGGCCACACACACGCGGACATAAACATTCACACACACACACACACACACACACACACACACGCTGTCTCTCTCAGGTATTACAGTATAAAATGAAGTTGCTCTCAGCCTGATAATAGACACATGCGCTGATGGGAAGCAGGGCCCACGGGGGGGGGGTGTATCGGCTGCTTGGAGGGAGATACACACTCGTACTCTCCTACACTCCCAAGAGCGCCCAAGCTTTTAGCCCAGCGCTTCACCGCCTCGACGAAGCCGCTGCCAAGATGGTCGCGCAATTAATAACCTTGACTGTAACCTTGAGAGTTTTCGGTCAACATGCTCGAGTCTGAAATTGATTCTGGATTCGATCGTCACTACTTTTCCGAAATCATCCGGTGAGAATTTAACCCCCCCACTGCCGTGTCCTCCAGGTGTCCTCCAGCGTTCATGCTTATGAACTAGATGTCGCATAAAACAGCAGCTCTTAAGCACACAGTGTGTGTGTAGGGCAAAGGTCAGGGTTTCATGTTGTTTGTACACCGCTGGTGAGAGTGTGGGGAGAGAGGGGGGGCGTGCTCTGTGGGGGAGAACGGCTCACTCGAGGTGGGATGGGTGGGGGGGCAGGTTAAGAGGGGCGAGTTTGCTCTGTCATGTGAGGCGAGGATGCGATACACGATGTGGAAGAAGATAAAGAAGAAAAAAAAATTATCAGCATGAATGATGAAGACAGCGAAGGTGATGGTTTGAAAATGGCGCCGTTCGGATCGGACTAGCGTCTGGTGGTGTGAGAGTGGGTTCATGTTCGGAAAGATTACACATCGAAATGAACCAGATGTATATCGCGTTTGAGAACGCATAGGCACTTTTTGCACTTTAAATTTTTTTTTATAAAGACAAATTTTCAGCAATCGTGCAAAACCAAAATGTAAGATGGCGTCTTAAAAGGGACTCGCTCCTTACAAAAGTTCTTGAAGGCCTAGCAAAGGGTAAAGCCCTAACTTGCTCAACAACAACAAGCACTATAACAACGTTAAACAAAAAAAACGTTTGTATTAGAACGAGCTTAACATTTTACTTCTGTTCACAGTTTTGTGTGAAGACGCTCAGATCTCCAGCGGTTTGCTAATCGTGCACCATTTAGACGTCCTCTGTTAAACGTTCTCCATTCTGAGCAGATTCGCGTCCCGGAAATCCGAACCGAAGCATCCGATCCGTTTGCTTCTCATGCTGAAATATCTGCCGCGTTTATCCACTAAAGCATCCAGACAGGTCTTGAGCAGTTGGCTTCAGTTTACAACCCTGGTGTCATTTTGAAGCAGCGATGTGTTTCTGTTCTCCGTGTGTGTATGAGATCCTCAGTCAACACATGTCACAAGAAGCGCCCTGTGAGTCACAGCCTTGCATACAGGAGCTCCTCTGCTCGGGATTGTAGTAGTGGGGGCAGTGAAGTGGTGCCTTTGTGTTGCTTTTCACTGCCTGTGAATGATTGCTGGTGTTGTGTCTTTTATACTGGACCTCTTCTTTAGTCCGCACCATTGTAGCTCTTCGCCCGATGAGGTAAGCTGACAGCATTCATTACAGCTCTGTTTTGTGTCCTGCCATTGTCATGAGCTATAGAAAGCTCAAATTGAATATGGACTTTTTTTTTTTTTTTTTTTTGGGTCTGATAAATTCCCCCTCAACCTCCCCCACCACCAGCACCACTCAACCTCCCCCACGTTGCGGATAACGCCGCTTAATCTCGCTTTCACAAGACGCGGCCAAATCATACGAGAGTATTTTGCAGCTTTCAATCCGCTCACAAAGCCCGTCGTCTAAATCCTTGCCAGTCATACTTCTAGAAGCATCTCATAATTCTCGGATGGAAAACTCATTTGTTGCATCTGGGATCGAAAAATAATTTGCATGCGTTTTGTTTTTTTGTGCCAGGCCATGAAGCGCAGGCTCTTTTGATTGGCACAAGCACTTGACATGTGTTATTTCTTTATTTCTTTCTTCCTATTCTTCTTCTTCTTTTAAACAAACGGCAACACGCGAGCACTTTGCTTCTGCCATAGGTCTGCCGGAGACCGTGCGTCTGTGGGAGTAATGCACGAGAGACTCGGTGATGAATAAAGCACAGCACTATGAAAGAGTTATGTAGGGGAAGGGAAAAAAAGGAGTGTGTTTGGTAATAGAGCCCTGCTGCGCGCCCATTGTGGGGTGATGTGTTAATAGAGAGAGTGCAACATGGTGGTTAAGAGGGCGAGGAGGTCTAATTTCTCCGCTGCTCTGAGGGAGGAACATATTTTTATTTAAAACCTCCTGGCTCACACCCCTTGACTTCATAGCAGTAATGGAAATGGTAAAATAGGTGCTGTAGCCCCTGAAGCCTATTCACTGGCTTTCACAAATGGCTGGTTTCACTCCATCCGCTCCCTCCTCTTTTTTCTCTCTCTCTCTTTCTCCCTTCCTCCCTTTTTCCATTAAGACAGCTGCTATCTTTCAAAGGGTCCTGCTCCACTGATTGATGCGTAATGGCTTCAGGCCTCACCTGCCCCTCAGCATGTTATTCATCTGCGAGCGCCGCGTAAGAGCACACTGATAACTGTGTAATTGGTCCTGCTCAAAATTTTGGGCTGCAAAAGGAAACCCGTGTGTCATTTGTAGTTGAGATGGAACCGGAGGGTCAGCGATTTTAGATTTAACCCCCCCGGAGACGCAAATACATACAAGTTTGCACCACACGCGCATGAAACTACTACGAAGCATCAAAACTCAAGTGCTGATATGAGGAGCTGCATTGCTTTTTCCTACTAATTCGCCCTCACTTTCATTCCACTGCATCGCTGTATTTCCAAACCACAGTTCTCTCTCTCTCTCTCTCTCTCTCTTTTTTTTGTGCTTTAATAGCTAATGATATAGCAATGTGTTGGGGTGATTTCGTACTTCTGAATTTCTACCTCTCGAAACGAATTAAGTGTACTTTATCCTATATATAGCATACGGCTAAAATTTGAACAGCACACGAGTAGAGATGGGCGCCAATCGATTCAGTCGCACGTCGCGATTCTTTCATGTGGCAGTTATTGTATCGAACTCGAAAACAGATAAGAATTTTTTTCAAATTGTTTTTAATCTGTTTGCATGTGAAGTTGGCAAAATGTTGCAGTTCTTCTATCATCCTGCAGGTGGCGTGTGCTAATCTATTCACATATTCAATTATTTGCCGAGTTTGTTTAGAATTGTAGCAAAATCTGAATGAAATAATATCAAATAGCGATGCGTACAGAGTCACAATACGAATCAGATCGGCTCTTGGGTTTCGTGATGATATCATACCGGGACGTCTCTGATGATTCGCCTGCTTCACCGTAGCGCAAGATGGCTTACATTAGGTGTTTTGATCATGTACAGTGGTGTACAATGTATGTTTATAATCATCTGCACCATTTTCTGGCTTCAGACATTCGTTTCTTTTTTTTTTTTTGTCTTTTAATGCTTTTTTTTCATCCAGCTGGTAAACACAAATATCTTCACTGACCTTCAGATCCTTATAAATGACACTAAATGTATTAATCTACCAAATTACTAAATTAATAAATGTAATTACTAATTACGAAATGTAAGATTTTTCTTTTCCTTTTCTTTAATTTTACCCAGCCCTAGTAACATGGCACAGTTTTTTTAAACAATCACAATTATGTTGGTTAATTTTAAGATCATGATTATTTGATTAGATTTAACTACTTTAAATAAAAAAAATAATAAAAATAAAAAATTTTAAACAGTGGATTTCTTGAACTTTAAATATACTTCAAGTGTGGAAAAAAACAAACAAACCAAAAAAAACATAAATACCACATCCTGGCTGAGAGAGTAAGTTTGGGCTTTTCGTGAGGCGGTGAAAGTGCACCAGTGTAAAGTAAATGGAGGAACTGGATTCATAAAAGTATAACAGTGTGACTGTTTAATCTCAAAGATCTTAATCTGTTATAATAATATAATAGTGACACTGGAAGCCTCTATGATAATTACAAATAAAATTCAATTAATTACCCAGTCCTAATTGTGCCTGGTGTAAAATGCAAATGCATCAACTGTTTAAATAAAACGTGATTGTAATTAGTTAAAACATTATTGAATGTTACTTTATTTTTTACTGTGGTGTGCGGATCAACATTAGACAGACAGCTCGCTCTCACAGACCACACTTCGACAATCCCAGCTGTTGAACAAAACCTTTTTAAAATGTTATTTATTTGTTTATTTATAGTTAAATGTATACGGAGGCGTTCCACTTAAACACCGGCTCTGAGGTATACGATCATAAAGCAGGTTGCGTTATCTATTGTCTTGGTTTCTTTTATCCTTAAACCTTTGATTTCACCACTATTTTTCTCCTCCCTACTACATAGTCCATACGCGATTATCAACAGGAGTGATAGAAAAGATGTTAATTGGTCTTAATGTAAGCATAGGGGGACAGTCTTTAAATAACACCGTGTTAAAGGTTTAAAATGTGCAGCGCTGCAATGCAAACTTAAAACTAATAACCTTTACTACAGCAAAAAAAAAAAAAGGTCTTGGGAAGAGACAAAGATCGGGTTATTAACGCTGTTTAAATCCAACATAAGTTAAGTTAATGGTCATTCTTGTTGAAATGTTTTGATATGCGTGCACTCCTACGTATAATTTCTGTTAAAAAAAAAAAAGTCCTACCCATGAAAAGAATTAATTATACAGATTGAAATCTTATTTCGAGATTGTAAAAACGTGTTAATTCTGGTCCCTGGTGGTCAGATCTATCAAGTCTGTGGATTTCTGCAGTGAATCTGAACAAGTGACGCGTGCTGTTGTGATCTGAGACGGCGAGGGTGTTTTGTCGTGCGGCTCTTATGTATTTAAGTCTGTGTTAAGAGACAGATGTGTGACTGAAGTGTCTGACGTCTCCTCTGCTAAAATCGAAACATTGCTTTCACTTGATGCTTTGGACTCTCTGTGGTTAGCCTAGTGTGTGTGCGCGTGTGTGCGCGTGTCAGCCAGCCGGCGGTCAGTGTGGTAGCTCATCATTAGGTGATTAATCCGGCCGTGACGCTAGTGTTTGTGTTGAGAATGACGAGGAGAGCAGATGCCCTGTCAGTCGGAGTCTACTGTAGAGACGACAGGCTGTCCGTCGACGAGCCGAGTTGTCAACCGAGCCACTCCGCCTGCCAAAACCTATTTCTCTTTCTCTCCCTCTTTTTTTTTATTTTTTATAAACACATCTGATTTTTTGCTGAATTGACCCAGTTCTTTCTCTCTCTGGCTCCTCACATTTTTTTGGATTTACCTGTCTCCGCCAACAGTTTGAGGACATACACGGTCCCGCCCTCACGCACTCCTCCGATCTCTCTCTCTTTCTCTCTCGTGCACTTTTCTGACCTGTGAGCGTCAGGCATTTTGATGCGTGCAATCTGATTGGCTGGTTTTCCGGTTCTTCCATAGACACACTTCTCTCTGTTTGGATGGAGCTACTGGATTACAAAAACAAAGGTGGTCATGACATCTCACCTGTGACAGTTATTCAAGAGTTTAGAGATGGTGACGAGTGAATATAAAATATCACCTCGGTGTTATTGCTGGCGAAAAGGTTGCCAGTGAAACTCCCTCTTTCTCTGAATCTAGGGGGGGGGTTTTCGGTGCCAGACTCTCTACCTTTAAACGAGTCTGACTTAAGAGGCGCTATGACATAAAAGATCGCTCTAAAGAAGACAGTGTGTACACTTGGCTCTGCACAGCTGTTCCTTGTACTGGTTTGTTTTTTTCCCCTCCTCCCTCTGTTCAATGTTTTTTTTGTCTTTGTTTAGATGATTGATCTTTATTTTTATGAACGCCGACTTTAAAGGGGGGGAAAAGAAGCAGTGAGCGTTTCAGCAAAGCTTGTAAAAAAAAAAAACAGGATTTGGACCGAAGCTGTTTTCTGCCTGGAGATTGTAGCCAGGTTCAGTTCAGCATGCCTGTCTTATCTGATTTTCAGTGCTGGAGCTTTACACTAGGCTGAGCGAGCTTGTTCCGACCCACACGTGACCAAAGACCGCCGCTGAGCCTGAAGCGCACGAGGGCCCGCGGGCCTACCTAGCTTAGACCCTGCCTCGGAGCGTTTAGAAGGCTAAGGCGGCTCGAACGCGGAGATATCGAGAAGCTCGGTGCAACCTGTTCCTCCTGTAAAAGATGCGCGGTGGAGGACGGCGTTTGAAGACGGTGCTGCCGGGAGCACTCTTTAAGTCGCTGGGAAAACAATCGGCCGTCTCTCGGCGTCGGGCAAAAGTGAACTGGGGAATAGAGCAGGCGGCTTGAAGTTTGTGTTCTTTTTGATATAGCTTTGCTCGGAGCTCTCCTGAGGCAAGGCAGTGCTGCGGTAGAGGAGATTGCCCATTGATGTTCCTCTCTATTCTGAGCAGCTGCGCTGTCTAGTGCCTCTGATTGATTCTGAAGATTGCATGTCTATTAATAAGCCTTTTTTTTTTTTTTTCTTCTTTCTAGTGGCTTTCACCTACGATAAGAGTCTCTCGTGGAAGCAAAGAGTGTGATGTTCGTCAACGATGATTTTAGTCTTTCAGTTCTCAATAACATCTCTGTTTTTTTTCTCTTTTTTGTCTCTCTCTCCGTAGCTCTCCTGAAACCCTGGGGTTGTTGGTGTGGCCGAATTTTCCCTGGATTTGATTGGTAAATTCAGAAGACTGAAGCCCAGGCTCACAGTCTACCTTTCACGGAGGCCCAGCCGTGAGAGGACAGAGGAAGGCACGTGGCGAATCATGACCGCCGACAAAGAGAAGGACAAGGAGCGGGAGCGCGATCGAGAGCGCGACCGGAGGGAGAAGGCGCGCGAGAGCGAGAGCTCGAGGCCACGCCGCAGCTGCACGCTGGAGGGTGGCGCCAAGAACTACGCCGAGAGCGAGCACAGCGAGGACGAGGAGAACGAGGCGGCCAGCGGCACCGCGGCTCCCGAGGAAGCCACCAAGAAGAGCAAGAAGAAGCTGCCGAAGAAGAAGTCGCGCTACGAGCGCACCGAGACCGGCGAGATCACCTCGTTCGTCACGGAAGACGACGTCGTCTACAGGCCCGGTGGTAAGAGTCGTTTAAAGCACCAGTGGTTCGAGTCAGGGATACAAAAATAGTCCTTGCTTATGACTTCATCTGCTAGACTTTCTTTTTCTTTGAGGTTTTCTTCCCAGTCGTCCCAGTAAATCCAGTCCCGTTCTTTAGAGACAGTTTGATTTGGCTCCCGACGGCGAAATGTAGAATGTATTCGATAATATTATTCTAACAAAATATCTTTTACATAACCATACTGCAAGTGAATACCTCTCGGTAGACATCGCTCGTATAAAACGTGTAAGAAATGAAAAGGAACGCGCTCGTCCTGGCTACCAGCGACGCTCATGTGAATTTATTCTAATGCGCTCAATGAGAGAATCGCATCGAACTCGCCCGGAGCATGTGACGCAATCTCGCTAACATTACTCACACCTTAGCTTTTGTAAGTGCACTAAATGCACACTTTTTTTTGTGTGTGTGTGTTGTTTCCTTTAGTTGCTGTAAAATAGGTCCCTATTATGCGCCGTGTTTGTCTAATTGGCAGCAGTAACCTCTGTTATCACAGCCTCTTTCACTTACTGTTTGTAAATTGCTTTTACATGCACAGCTAAGGGGAAATGTCAAAGCTGTAGTAAGGGGCAGCCATTGTGTGTGTGTGTGCGTGTGTGCGTGCTTGTGCTGCCTGTAGACTTAAATCATCCCTGCCATGTCTTTCATTTGCCTAGTAGCAACGAAAGGTCAAGTAGCAGCGCGCTCACAGTGCATAGTTATTTAAAGTTAAGACAGTGAAAATCATAGCCAGTGTGTAATTTCAGCCTTTTTTTTTCCCCCTGCTCCCACCACCCCATGCATGCACGTGCGCACACACACACACACACACACACACACACACACACGCACACATTTCCAGCGTAATATGCTCTGAGGCATTATCCGTGGAAGGTCCTTGAAAGCAGCGCTTGTCTGCCTTAATGAAGCCTCGTTTCTGACACCGATGCCGCACCCTGTCAGTTCTCAGTTCGCCAGCCCAGACAATAGCGGGTTCTCTTCATCTCGCTGACGGACAGGGAGACAATAATAAATACACCCATGTTCAGGATATGTACAAGGGTATGATGTCACACATATTAGGGATGTCAACCGATGCCTCCATGACGCGCTGGAATCTGAAGTCTTTTCAGATTTCCGTCTCCCTCCGTGCGTCCGAGACATGGCAAGCGTTACAGTAGCAGCAGGTATCGTTCGGGCCTCCGAGTCGCGGTCACATTTGGCACGGCCTCGTCGCAATCGGTGGATTCCGAGTGGATTAAGTAAGCACGAAAGCTGGCCGGGATTAGGCGCAGCTAAATGTTAAATCCTTTTATATTTGTCTGGTGGCACACAGTATGTAAAACTGTGACCACCCTTGGAGAGGGAGCGTATTAAGCAGGCGGAGAGGCGAACTCAAAATGTGGACTTAATTGCTTTTGTCACGATAAGGAGACTAACGAGCTTGTTTGACATTAGATAATGTATTTCATTTTTATTTATTTTTTTAGTTTTTTATCTTGTCTCTTGCTTGTTTTGCATTGATACGATTGCTGCTATGTAGCTGTGTGTGTGTGTCAGAGTGAGAGGGGGGTGGGGGGGGTGGTAGGTGGTGCATTTGTATGAGCAGACCAGGCAGCACAATCGATCGTCTCTCCGAGTGGTCCTCCTGTGTTCGCGCGGCGCGCAGCTTTTGCGGATATTCACCACACCGAGGCGGTTTATGGATCCGGCGAGGAGATTATACGCGTACGCGCACACACACACACACACACAAGATCAATGACCAGGGTCTCTGTGCATATCTTGTCCACTGCAGTCTCGCTTACAATGCTGCCCGGGTTTGTCCTTGCACCACTGGCCATTTCTTTTCTCCTCCTTTTTCAGGATGTGTGAGCGTCGCGCGTATGCAGCTTTTAAAGCGCCGCTCCAGAGACGCGGGCTGCATTGAGCTATACGTCTGCCCGTGTCATTTGCTCGTGCTCCGTCTCTGGAGACACATGTAGCCCTTAGAACAGCCTCTCTAATATTCTCTCTATGTCTGTGTTCCCCCTGGCCGCCTGTGGGTGTCTGGACAGCTGTCACCTAATTACACAGCCACCCAAAGCCCACAGCGCTGTCAGCAGGGCCAAATGCCTCCCACCTCCAGGAGACTCTGGAGCACCTCGCTGCTGCCCGCTTAATAACCACGTCCCTTTTGTCCGCTTGTGCTTTTTTTTTTTTTTTTTTTTTTTTGGCCAGCTCAGCTTGTATTTCACAGCTCAGAGAGGATTTTTATTATTATTTATTTCATTTATTCTTTTTTTTTTTTTTTTTAAGGGATCATTTTATTCATTTATATTGTTTTGGTTTGCTTTTTTTAATGATCCAATTCTGCCTTTTATTTTTCATTGCGGGTTTTTAAGCGTATTAGCCGCGTGCTATTTTTAAGACGATGTTTACTCAGAGCGAATTAGCCGCTCTAGCAGAAGGCCCGTTTTAATGCTCCGCTCGCGTTTTTTAAATGTTTTTTTTTTTTTTTCTTCTCGCTTTTAAGCCCAAAAGACTGTTTAAGTCTGGAAACAGTCGCTCTCTATCTGTAGCTTGTTAAAGCCAGGCATGCGCAGTAGTATGGGTTAAAAAAAAACGTTGGTACGTTGGTGTTTTTCAACAGAATCTCAATCCAACACATCACGATGGAGAGAATTAAAAACTACATCTTTTTATTTACACTCACAAGAACAAATAATACAGATTTTAATGGGAATGCATTTCCATGGGAACATACGAACATCCAGCTGACCGAAGAAGTAAAGTCGCAACAAAGACGCCACAAACAATCACGACAGCGTAAGAGCTTTGAAATCACGTTCACACACCGGCACTACATCAGATCTGAGGGTCGGAGCGACAGGTGGAATAGAAATCCATATAAAGATAAAACCGGAGAAGAGCAAATTAAAGAGTTTATAAAGCAAATATAAAACTGTGTGTTTTGTTCCCTAACAGTAGCCCTTAGACTTCCATCAGACGCACGTTTCCTTTTAAACAAGTTTTTCCGCTCTATTCTCAGCACAAAGAAATGTTTTTTTTTTTTTTCTGTCAGATTGCTGACAGTTGAGTGAATCACACATACAGCTCTGTGCGCTATAGACGGAGATAATGTTGAAAAGCGCCGGAGCGTTCCTTTATCTACTTTAAACATATAATATTTATACGGAGATACTTTTTTTTTTCTCCACACGCAGCTGAATCTTTGTAAAAACAAAAACGTCCTCAATAAAGCACGAGCGAGCCGACTTATAAATCAACACGACTGTTTTGCTGGCAGCTCTTTAGCAAACCTATATTTCATGATGCATATCTTATAGCACGGAAATTTTGATATATATTATTTGTTTTGTATCGCCCACCACTACTGTAAACACGACTGTTCCAACACATTTTGTCAGGGGAAAATAACACCTCAGAGTTGTGAAGTACACCGCAGTTTGGCGAGGGCTTGTCAAACATCTCTCAAGAACGCACCGCAAATCCGGACAGAGATTTTATTTATTTAAAATTTTTTACCCGCATTCCCTGGCCCTCGTTTTTTTTTTTCTTCTTTTCTTTTTAGCACTGCTAATGCTAAGATTTATAGGACGGGATAGTTGGACACTTTCTTAGCTAATTCACGTGTGGAGAATTGAACGATCCCAATCCGAATTCATTGGGAGGGAAAATAAAATTCTTTATTTCACTTTTCCCAAACAAGACCGTGTTGTCGAGAGGGAGGAAAGAAAAGCCAGAGTTTTGTGGGTCAAGCGGTGTTACCTCACACATACATATATATACACCACACCATACACACTCCGTGTGTGTGCTCTCATGTAGCCGTCCTCATATTCAGCGCCCAGGCTTGGAAGAGAAGAGGCCCTACTATTGAGCACACCTGCGTACGGCTATGAACAGGCTTCCTTTGTGTGCGCATGACTTTCGGGCTCGAATTAAAATTTCTATAAAGTATATCTATATTAACTTACCTGCTCTATTGAATAACGTGTCTCAATATCCCTTACATGGGTGTTCATTGGTATTCAGCGAGCACAAGGGATTCTCTGCCTGCTATTCATATCTCAAGTATTAGTATTATACAGCTTTCCTGACATCGCTTTGGCTAAAGCGTTTCCAACGCGACAAGACAAGAAACCCCTTTTTACAGCGTTTCTCATGAAATTCAAATACCAGCCATAGGATTGCAGAGAAAAAGAGAGAGAGAGAGGGAAAAAAAAGGAGGCCAATCTATTTAGAAAAATCCCCCAGTGTAGCTCGGTATGACTGCAAGCCTGAAGAAGGCTTTTGTGAAATCCTAACCACCTGCAGATTACAAATTAGAAAGCTGCCACACGATAACACGTCAGAGGGCTCCTGTTCATACCTGGGGGGAAGAGACTGTTATTTGTAAGCCTGATAGATGCTATCTCGAGGTATAATGCGAGCTGTGAGGGGGGAAAATATGCACAGAGTCGAGAGTAAGACTTGAGTAGAGTGTTGGTGAAGTGGTGAAGGTGTGTTCCAGACGCAAAAAACTGAAGGCTTACATACACACTAGAAAAAAAATGCTGGTGTAAATTGGACGCACGGCGGTTCGGACCAGGTTACCACTCAAAAACAGCGTTTCAGCCGTAGGCCCGAGATGCGCCTCGCTGCAGGAAATGACACGAGCGAAACAGGCCGACAGTCTGCTGCTTGTTGTTCATGTGGGAGGAGTGGAGTGTGAAAGCGATTATTGCATCCCTCCTGCTTCTTTAATTTGAGCAGCAGCCGAGTGCAGGTTTTTTTCCGCCGCCTGCCAAGCCGCGTCGAGTCGGCCAACCTGACGGCGCAGGTGTGTTTTTTTTATTTTTATTTTTATTTTTTTTTTCTCCCCCCCTCCGCACGCTTCGCTGGAAGTGTTTAGAAACTTCTGTCAGAAAGTGCTGTTCAGCACTAATTTGCATGCTTGTTGCGTTGTGTGTTTGTTTGTGTGTTTGTTTGTTTGTTTTTTTCCCCCTTTAGAGATTTGGAGAAAAGATGTCACGTCACGTGTGCTTGTAACTCCCTCGTATTCTATTCCATGCGAATCGTGCGTCGACACCAATCAGATAACATCCCGAAACCTCACTCGTAGTTGTACAAAATGATTGATTGCGATCTATGCAAAGCCGACTGCAAATTGTGTTCTAGAACTGAAACATGTAAATACGAGATTCA
This sequence comes from Clarias platycephalus, assembly GCA_030068275.1. Lineage (NCBI taxonomy): Eukaryota > Metazoa > Chordata > Actinopteri > Siluriformes > Clariidae > Clarias > Clarias platycephalus. The sequence goes on along the minus strand of JAQQZT010000015.1, from coordinate 10,238,885 downwards.
GCGTAAAGATCATCACGTGTAGAAACAGGGAGGTGAGTGGGGGGGGGGGGGGGAATGCCCAAACTCATCATTAAGTAAGTGAAAATACTTCTAATAATAATAATAATAATCCTGACAGTGAGAGATTCCGGCGCAGTGAAATCTAATTGTACCGAAGCAGCGTTTTTCCCCGTAACCTTCTTCAGTCCACGTTAACTAATATCGCTTCCTAATGCACTTCGTTTAAAATCGCCTAGCGGGTGAAGTGCATGAACGTAACCATGAACTTATGTGCCGTTTTCATGCCCAATACTTAATACTTATCAGTGTTTCTATCAGCAAGTAGAGGAATAATAATAATTTAAAAAATTATCAAGTTATGATGTGTATTTTTTTCCTATTTAAACATTGACATTATAGATCACTGATCTGATTCTTCAAAGCGTAAAGATCTTGGAAACGGATAAAAAAATAAAATACGGATTACTTCTGATTAATAATCAACAACAGACCCACACCAGCCACGATATCAAAGACACGGGCCGACGTCCAAGTTTTCATTAAGACCCTCTGCTGCTCGTGTTTCCACAGTATCAATCCAAACTGCCTTTTTTTTCCCCCTCAGTTTGTGTTTAGTTTAAAAACATCACATTTTTTATGGGATGAAAAAATAATGGAAGCCCAGCAACATCTGTTTGATCTTTTATCCAGCACTTATAATGGTATTTTAGATGTCCATGCTCCAGTTGTTGTTGTTTTTTTTTCCTCCCCCTCAAAAAGCAGTCCGAGTAAATCTTTCCTGTATCAGCATCATGTTTGACATGAAAATCATGCTTCCTTCTTTTTTTTCCCCTTTCATCAGGTGTGTCTTAATTTAGCCTGGCTTTACAAATGTGTGTGTGCTGTGTTGAGAGATGTGATATGAGCGCAGTGTGATTCCACCTACTCTACCTTTTTCTCCAGTATGCATGTTTAGAAGGTGGTCATGTTTAAGCCCCCCACCCCCCCCCCCCAATGGTATTGCCTCCCTGTTGCTCTCTAGTTCAATAAATATCATTTCATCAAGGCCAAACCTGCTCCAGCCATGCAGTCGATAAAGGGTGTAGGGTGTGTGTGGTGTTTTTTCTTTTTTTTTTTTTTTTCTTTTCACGAAGCCCCCCTGAGCTGAAGAGAAACGGGGAAGAGGTGGAACCTGTAGCCTCAGGGAGGCTTTGGGAAGTCTACAAAAAAAACCCTGGAAGAGCTTACATCAAGCCCTCCCACCTCCCACCCCCCCCCCACTGCAGCCCCTCCTCTGCTCCTCTCTGGCTCTGCCTGCTTGAGCTCTGGAAAAGCACAAAATGGCTGGAACGCCACTGAACAGTTTGAGGGCTGCTCTCGGGGAGCGTGGCGCAAATTAGCAGTTCACGGCAAACGAGCGCCATCAGGATTTGACAACGTATTCGTGTCGTTCGAACGAAACAATGAGAATTTTCTCCTCCCTCCTCGTCGGTGCTCATTTTAATCTACTCCTTCCAGTTTCCATATTTGCTGTGTTTTTTAAATTTTTTTATTTTTTTTGCTTTCATCCTTCCGAGAGCTTATCCGGTCGCGTCCAGAGTCTGGCCAGAATTCATATCCTTTAAATGAAACCGCTGCCTGGGTTAAGGGTCCTAAGCTGCAATTCTCCGAGGTAAATCCCTCTTGACGTGGCATGGGACTTTCAAAGACATCATCGTCTCATCTCCAGATTTGTCTCTTTTGTTCTGAGAGCTCCCTCCCCCCAGCTTTTCCTCCTCCTCCTCCTCGTATGACGAAGGCCGTGTTCGGGGCCCCACGGGTCGGCCTCGGCACCAGCGGGAGCTTTTCATTTACGTCTGTAAGAGCCTCGCGTCACTCATTCGCCCGTCCTTCAGAAACCAGAAAGCTGAATGATAACAAGCCATGATGTCTAGGTGTATTTATTTCTTTTATTTATTTTTTGCAACTCCTTTCTTCCCAAACAAACAGCATGCCCAGTGCCAAGCCTATTAAATATCTTTATTCCGCCTGCTGCGTCGAACAGATAAACGCAACAAGATCAATAATGGCACAGTCGAAAAACAAATAAATTAAAGATGATGCATGCGCGGGCGTCAAGAGCAGCGGAATGGAACTGCCACGTTTTTGTTAGTGATAGCTTTTAGCCTCCTACGGCCCACGCTACATTAATTCACCTCTGGGATGTGGAGTGTTTGGGTAAACGCTGCCTCCATGCGGGTCTCTCGGCAGCTCTATTCAAATGAGCCTGTTTTACTGTGGTCTGGAGCGCTTCATTCTCGCGTGTCTGCTCAGGCTGTTGGGTAAAAGGTTGATCTCAGTGGTGCCGGCGATACAAGCTCTGTCTGACCCATCACACACACGCTAGTTACACATTGCTGAAGGAGCTGGAGACGAGATAGTGGAGCCCGTGTGACCTTGGTGCCCAGTAATTCATCACACTTCTCTGCATGCTTTATGAATCAGGGATTCAGCACTCAGTGTTTCCTGATTGAATAAAGATACGATCACAGCAGGGTGGTGAACTGTGCCGTGACTCGAATGCTGATTAGCCCTTCCTCTTCACGTTGCATCGTCTCGACACGGTCATCACCCATTAGGATTGCAGAGTTGAAACGTCGTCGTATTGAGGAGAACCTGAACGCGAAGGCATTACGTTAAAGATAAAATTAAAAAAATACATTTAAAAAGCGGGTTATGCTTCAGAGGTGGACGAATTATTAATCTATTATCTGGTCCACCAGGCAAATAAAAGCTCCAGTCTTGTGTTTTGGTTGCCTGGTAACTTAATTGACTAAAATGTTAATGGAGAAACATATGGGGAGATTATTAGCAAGTTAAGTGCATTAATGCAGACTGAGAGAAATCATTATCCTCTTCGAACAGTTTCTCATGTTATGATTCAAACCTTGGCTAAAAGTCAGCTGGTTCTTCGACTCTGAACTCATTTTCACAGTCTGACAGGCATTTTTGTGTTAACTCTAACAATACTATCCGTTTCATCTTTCCACGTACCTGCTTGTTCATGATCCTGAAACATTCGCTGCTTCATGCGTGTAGACTTGAGCAATAAGACTGGTGTAGTGTCTATCACCATCCAGTAATCCACAATACACTTCACTGAGATAATCAATTTTCAATATAGTATGCATCTTTTTAGTAGTAGCAAAATTAATGGTTGATTTGATGTCATGTATATAAAAGCACCCCACGTATCCCTGCACTAATCTTATTTGGACCCTAAATTGTGTCGTCGAGGCGGAAGCGTGATTTCCAGTTAAAAACTCTTTACTCTTCCTGTTTACATTGCCAGTGCGTGCTTTTTATTTTTTTTTATTCTTTTTCCCTGACTTGGTCCTGTTTCCATTTCTGCATTTGCATCCTTTTCAGGATATTCACACCAGCATTTTCTTTGGACAGCTTCTCTGAGGTTTTTTCACACTCTCAATTCTGAGCCGGATGTGCACTTTCTAAAGGCTTGGAGTGGTTTCACACGGCTGCTTCTTTTCTTTTCTGTTTTTTTTTTTTTTTAAGCATGCATTAAATTGTTTACATACTATTATTCAGTCAGGTCAGGTCATATTTGGTCAGGAATGTTGGAGGTGTGTGCTTTTGTCTCTCGTTTACCACTGTGAGTAAAGCAAATGTATGAAAGCAGTTTCTCATTTTTCTAATTTCCATTTTAATTTTGGTGTCCAGCCACTCAAAAAAAACGTAGGATCTCCTTCGACTTTCTTTATTTCTGATGTGGTGACCATTGTGGTCCTGGATTATGCATGTCCCATCAGACATAGATGTGATGACCTGGTCATTCAGTACGTTCAGGTCGTCAGCTGACTTAATTTTATTGTCACATCACGTTGCTGAGACTAGACCTGACCAACTGAACCAACCCCAGATCATAACACTGACTCTGCAGGCTTGTACTGGTTTTCTCATGGCCACACAGCTGTTTAATCCCAGTCCTGAGAGTTATGATCACATTGTTTGTGTGGACATGCTTTTACTTTCATTGTTAAACATAGCTTTGCTATTAAGTGCATTTTCTTCTTGTCCATTTTTACAATGGAACTTCAAGCGTTTAAGTGATCTCCATTAATTATTATTTTTTCCCCTCCAACTACATTTCTTCTACAAAGTTCTTGGTTCAGCATTATCCATTCAGGTTTTTAATAATGCATTGAAAAGTTCTTAATCCAGTCCCAGTAAATTCAGCAAACTTCATAATTGTTTTCTTTGCTTAAGGCAGGACAAGCAGAAATAATTTTACTTGGCTCTACGAGGACCGCAGTTCGTACTTTTAGGATTCTTAGGTTGAATTTCATTGAACAGAACAGCTGTCGAGCGTCAGTGTACGTGAATCTGAATCGCGGTGTTTACATCTGTGACGCGATTCTGCATACGTCAGCCTCGTATTCAATCGTATCTTTGAAAATGAATGAAACTAATGCTATCATGGTAATTCAAGCCCTTATTCGCTTTAAAGTTACCATTTTGATCTGGATTATTGTGAAAACCTTTCAGTAAGGCATTGAGTCACATGAATGAGACCCTAGTTCAGTTTTTTTTCATGAGGGGGGAAGAAAAATGAAGCAATTAAAATAAAAGCCTCGATTTGGCCGCATCAAACAAAAGCTTTTTTTTTTTTTTCCGCTTTAGTTTTTTCTTTTATTAAAGCTAGAAAGATTTTGCAATTTATCAATAAGGAAGAAAATCTAATCAAGAAATTTTGCCTTTTTTTTTAAATTTTTTATTAGATTATATTTTGAATCAAATCATTACTCTGCCACACACTTATTTGTTGTTGGTCTTATTTATTAACAGGTTGGTTTATAGCTGGAGTCAGGTAGTCTACACACAGAGAGAGAGAGAAGAAAAATGGAGCCCTGCTGTGTGCTTGGCGGCTTTGCACCCATTCGCCCCTCGTTCTGGGAGGTCTACTGACTATTAGTCGACAAACGCCTCTCTAAACCCCCTCCTCTTCCTCCTCCTCCTCCACACCACCTCCTTTATCCCACACAGCTAAATCCTGCGATTAGGACTCCAGCCCCTGCTACATCCCAGACACCACAATCCCACTCCCTTCACACCATCTCCCACTCTCGGCTCGAGTGCTACCGAGGAGAACTAGTTAAAACATGTCTAGCTAGCATAAATAATGTGAGCAGTGCCAGGCTAAAAAAGGCGTGCAGTGTGTGAAATAGCAGGGTAATGTAATGAGAGCGTTTCTGAATGGAGCTGTGGAGGATCCAGAGCCTGGCTGGCACCTCGCAGTCTGAGAGAGAGAGAGAGAGATCTATGTCTGTCTGCCTCCGATTACACCCTGCTTTATGTCCTCGCCACATTCAGAATATAAAAGGCTCCTCTGCATAAATAAGAAATATGTAGTCTTTGTGAGCAGGGTCCAGGGTTTTGTTCAGCATCCTGATAAACGTGCAGCAGTTCTCAATTCGAGAGCGCTGCAGATTCGCTTTCAGAGCGTGGAAGAAGAAGGGAAAAAAAAAACAGAAAAAAAACAATGCAACGATCTTCTCATCTTCCTTTGGCAGCTCGACCACAGAGGAAGGAAGCTGGTGTGTGAGTGAGTGGCTGCAAGAGCAAGGTTGCTGTCTGTTTGTCTGCTGTGAACGTTTTTGTTAAGGAGATGAGAGTTCACGACCCTCCCATACCAACAGTCACATTCACTTTAAGCACAAAAGGCCGGGTCGGGCTTCCGTGAAGATCTGAAACCAGTTTGTCATTCGACAGTGTTAAAATTAGGAGTCACGGTTAGGGCGGGGAAAATCTAAAAGGGTTAGGAGACCCGGTGTAGGAAGGTTGCATTGTCTTTTATTTGTGTTTCGCACACATTTGCCTTACTGTCCTTGAGAGGACCTTAGTGTACGTAATGCCTTACTTACTACTAAGGCCATGTCGCTGGGAAATTAAAAAAAAACTGAGATTTTTATCTGTGGTTTTGTCCTTTCGTCCACATTCAATCGCAGTTTTGGTCCAAAAGTCCGTTTTCAGTGATGTTGTGTGGACAGGGGGAAAACTGAGATTTTGGCTGCTTGTAACGTCACCTTGTGTGCCGGTGATGTCATTCACTCTAGTGTGCTAGTCTACTTTTTGATGTCAGTTTTGTTTATGAGGATATTTTTGCAATAGTGGACTTAACACAGTCACTAGTTTACTGTACGTAACGTTGCCTACTGGACTTTTTACGTGCGTGTACATGCACGCGCAGTTACTCTCGCATCACGTTAACAGACAGAGTTGCCTGAATGTACTACGAAGATCACAGCCTCGACATTCAAAACTGGTTTCGGTCTTCTACAAAGCCCAACAGGTAATGACGTTTCTGGCTTCTGATTGGCCCCTTGTTTATTAAGGACTCTCCTAACAGCACTTATCAGGGCGTTTTGCGTTTTTATGTGGACAAAGATATTTTTAAAACGTAGCTAAACGAAAAACAAAGTAGAAAAATCTACCACAGGAGGAAAGGAAATCTTTTTGCTGCTTTTCACCCTGTTAGATACATGTATCCTTTTCGGGGACAATAGGTCCGCGGTACCGTATAAAAACATGCCCAGATGCGCGCACGCGCACATACATACGCACGCTCACTCATGCATCATTGAAACATAATCATGCTGGAACAATAACGGCCTTCTCTCTGTTGCAGTCTTGATGTTTGTTCTGGAGACGGGCGGGCTTGTCCCGCTCCCAAAAGCCCTTTAATCCTATTACTCACATTCCTGATGAATTTTACAGAGTGGGATATTTTAAAGGGAAATATATCATGTACCACAAGGCAATGTTGTAGAGGTGATCCGGCTAATGTTAATGTGTTTCTTTCCCCTCTCTCTCTGTCTCTCTCTCTCTCTCTCTCTCTCTATCTCACAGATTGTGTGTACATAGAGAGCCGGCGGCCCAACACGCCCTACTTCATCTGTAGCATTCAGGACTTTAAGCTGGTGAGTGGAGGTGCCCTTTTCCTTCCTCACACCCGGCCTTATCTCCCTCCTGCCTTTTGTTTTTATTAAAGTCATATGAAAGCTACATCAAACAGCCCTTTGATGTGGATGGAGGGGCGATTGCCTGCATTCACGAGCCTTACCAAAGTTGCTCTTGAGCGTATTATGAGAATTTTAAGAAGCTGCACTTCTAATTACACACAGGATTTAGAAAACCCGATACCGTCTTGGAGTGTGGTCTTGTCTCAGAGGCACAGGAAGGCTGATTTATATCGGTTGTCTCTTTTATTTATTTTTTCTTTAGTTTAATACAAGTCACACTACTTATTATGAAGGCATTTCAGATTTTAAAGGGAGTCATTGATTCTGAAAGTTGGATCCTGGCAGCATGGTTATTAATTTGCCTAATTATTACAGGGGGAAAATGTCATTTTGGTGATTAATAAAAAATAATAATAATTTTAATTGCCAGCAGACATGTTGACATCTTTTTGTTGACTCATTTTAACTTTTGTAAAAACCAAATTATTCGATTCCTAACCAAATTAGCAATCTAGACTCCGCAGAGAATGTTTAGCCTGAAGGAGGCCTAATACCCGGTCTGGTATACAGATATGTCGATTCATTTTCATACTTATTAAAAATAAATGCTTTAATACGATACATCTCGACGTCTATCCATTGTACGTTGTTGAATACGCGGTACGTCAGTGAGCTGGACTTGTTTCATGATTAATGACGGCAATCAGAGCAAAGTAGACTACGAACGGCTCTCAAGATGAGGAACTACGGCATCTTTCTAGCATCTTAGCCAGAAAAAAAAAAAAAAACCTCAGTGTTTAACCAGTATCTTTAATAGAGAACGTGATCATGAGAGCGATTAAGTTCTGCGACTTTTATTCACCTCACGTATTTCACTGCACCTGGTGCTCACTTTCTAATCATCACCCTTGGTAATAGCAAAACACATGTGCTCATACTTGTACTCTATCTGGAGGAAAACAAAAAAACAAAACAAAAATAAACGCATCCCTAGTTTTAGACTTTCACCACAGTGTAAGTCAGCGCTGTCATATAATCGATCAATTAAAAGAGAACTGCGTGTGTGTATGTGTGTGTGTGTGTGTGTGAGAGCACATCTTTGGAGTGAGTCCTCCGCTCATTTCGGTCTGCAGCTAATTCCGCTCAGATTGCTCTTTGCCAACACGTTTTATGTCGATTGTTAATCAGCCACTTTAAACACCCGCATCTTCAAAGGGCATGTCACGCGGAAAGCAAAAAACCCTCCGAGATCCAATCTGGTTTATTAGGGCAATGAAATTCCTGATTTATTTCTCCTTGCTCCCGTGGTCTGGTTGTTTGTATTCCCCATCTTGCTCACCGCTCCAGATCGTGCGTGAGGCAAATCAGCTTTGATTAGCACTTTGCTGAGATAATGCTCTGTCACAAGCAAATAGGCATATTATGGCCATCCTGATGGGGTACCCCCCCACCCCCCCCCCCCCCCATCAGCGGTGGGAGACAATTAGCCGAGACTCGTCCCGGCTCACCCACTGTCCTGCAGAGTGCCGAGAGCAGTCCCGGGAGACATTGTTAATGGCACAAAACAACTAAGGTGATGATGGAGGGAGGGCTGGGAGAGCACGGAGGGATAAGAGGCCAGAGAGAGAGGGGGGGGGGAGGGGGGGGGGTTCTGGTGGTGGATGTGGCGGCCTAGACATCAGAACAGCCTTTTAATCGGATTGCCAGGAAGAGTGCTGAGGGCGACACAAACTCACTCTTGCCAATAATAGCCGCGTGTTTTGTGACCATCTTCGCCTTGATTAAGTGCAAATCAGGAGGTCTTTGTGCACCGGTGGAGATCAGGAAAGAAAACAGTTGATGTATTAGCCTCTTTCTCAGTCCACAAGCTCTCTTCTCCCTTCTCTGCGTGTGTAATTAACGGAGGCCCATCTGCATTGTTTGTCTGGAGCGAATTGAAGCTTCCGCCCGCGGTGTGAATTCTGGCCCAGTAAATGCACTGCCAGCACTTTCCCCAACTGTATGGAAATGTTTAGAAACATTCAGCCTCTCTGTGAAGGTGATGAATGCAGCCTCACCAAGAGCAAAGGTGAAACTAGTGATGAGTTCGGGGATTTACGGTTTTAAAATTTCAGACTACTACAACGTTGACCTATTTTAGAAATATTGCGGTTTCACAGTATTAATATACCCCTTTTCGAGCGAGTACAAGCTGGCGATAAAACTGAAGCAGAAATGAGTATTTTTTTCACACATCATGTGTGTGTGTTCATAACCAAAAAACCCAACGGAAGCAAAGACTTGCATCTTAGATCTTTTTTTAGGAAGAATGACATTCTCTGCATCCATTGCATCGTTGTAGTGCTGTTTAGATAAATATAACAGTTGTTTGGTTTGATAACAGCATCAGCTGCTGGTTGTTTATTGTATTTATTAGCTGTTATGTATGACAACGTTCTGAACATGCTAGGAGTGGCAGCCGAGGCAGCAATATAATGTTTACAGCGGTAGCGGATTGCATAGCCAAAGGGTGTTCAGTGCGGTCGTACCCACTGTGCACTAAAACAGAGGTGGCTGTAGTTTGACTTGGGGGGGGGCAGTTTAAAGGAGATTTTTTTTTTTTTGACTCATCACCAGACACAAAAGGAATGAGAATTACTGGTGTGTAGATCTGAAGTAGGAAGCAAACAAATAAAACTCACAAATGGTAATAAACAGAAATGAGTTTTAATCAGTATTTTTGAGCCGAGTTAATCGTTTCACCATCATGCGCCTTGATTAACCTGGTCACTGGCACCCTAGTGTGAGACATGCGCGGTCTTTACTTACCATGCTGTCATCAAATAGCCTTGTACGAGTAAAAATATGCTCGAAACGAGAGTTTTACTTCCCCTGACACGGAGTACAAATTGAGGCCCCTAAGGTTACACATTGAAATGTGAACCCAGTAAATGTGAACTGAGCAAATTTGGCAGTCAGAAGGGGAGGGCGCCAATACTTTAGTAACGGAGAAAATGTTTGAACACGTTTTGAAACATTGAAAGTGGCTGTTTTTTGTTTGGTTGAGCTTGTTATATTGGATATAAGCTCACAGGCCACTTTATTAGGAACAGCAGTATATACTGGACTATTCCTAGAGAGATTTCATGTGGTACCAAAAAAAAAAGGGGGGGGGGAGGATCAAACAGGAGTGAAAGGTTGGGAGTGAAGGGAAAGTGCTACGGTTACTCAAATCACTCTTTACAACCGTGGTTATCAGGAAAGCGTCTCACAGCATGTGTGGAGTGGATGGAAAACAAATCAGTTATTGCAGACGGGTAAAGGAAGGATACATTTCTCATGAAGTCTAGATAAATGTAGTCGTCTAACACAGAAAATCTAAAATCCAAATAGAAAGCATGATTGAGGTTAAAACGCTTCTAAATGAATTTCTGCTAATGATGATACTTAGCCTTTTAATAATTTCCATTGCTTTGAGTTTCCTCACCGTCTTATTGTTTGTTTAAGCAGTACAAACTCATAGTCTAGGGCTACTGCTGATCACTTAGTCTGTGGAGGGATGAAATGATTAAACTCTCATTAATATTCCAATCTAACTGAATACTGTGTTTATTCAACCAGCTGCCTAGATTTTTTTTCACCCCAAGCCTAAAAAGACAAGACGCGTTCTCCTGTCGAGCTTTGCAGCATGTTTATTTTAAATATTGATGCATTGTTTACTTGGATTTGTTTTCTTCCTTTTTTTATGTACTTAAATACAGAATTTATTCTCTGTAAGAGCCTGTGTAAAGGACAGGTGATGAAGAAGTCAGCCTCGTGCTTCACCTCAAATCCCACAAGCCACACCACATCTTAATTAGGACACTCGCGCCTGTCTTTAGAAAGAATAAGCTCGCGGGTCGATTGTGGATTTTTTACCCCGTCTTAGTCAGCCCTTTCTATACGCTTTTAGCACTTAAATTGATTTACAGCGAGGAGCATTTTATTTATTTACATTTTTTTTTTAAACAGGAAAGGCTGGAATATAATGTCGTGTTTTCTATCCTCTGTATTAACACAGATTCATTATATATGTGTCCCAGGGGCCTGCTTTATCATCTCATATTAGCCACACATCACGCTCTGCATCAGCGCCGATATTTACGACTTCACGGCTCGAGTTTGTCACGACGATGAGAGGCTTTTGGAGCGTCATCTTTACTGGTCAGGCTTTTGTGGAGGCTCACCTCAGGCTCTTAGCAGTCAGCAGGCTGTAGCGACGTCACTCCGGGCGCTTTATCTAACGACCCGGGAATCCAATTAGCCCTGGGAGGGTAAAAAACAAGCGAAATGCTGCTATCAGTTTGCAAGTACTGAAGAATGAGGATCTCGTGTGCTTCGCGGGGGCTCACAGTACTCCAACTCACAGTGCACTCAGTCCAGGCTGAATGAGGACACGATTCAGCTTTAAAAAAAATAAACGATGGGTACAAAAATGGTTGTAGAGAATCATTCTGATGATAAAAGGTGATGATGTGAGGGTTGCGATCGCGAAATGACAATAATTTTACTTATTCTACGTAATGACCTATTACTTCAGGATTAGATTTAAAGCATGACTCGGCAGTTTACATTCGTTGTGTGACAGAATGCCTTAAAGCAACATAAAATCAAATAAATACATAAATCCTTAAGCATTCTGACTTGTACTGAAGTCGTCGCCATACTCGCATCAGTTATTCTGACTACTATGCAATAAACTCCGTTCTGTTTGTGCTAGCATGGGGATACGCGTCCGATAAGGGCGTCTGGCCAACTGATATTAAAGAAATGTGTTGTCTTTGAAGAATTTATCGTAATGGCGATATCACTGTTAACACATTTCTCTGCTGTTTCCTTGTGACTTCATGCTCACATTCATATCGCATATGATTCACACACAGACAAAGGCACGTTTCTTTTCTCTTTGCCCTGTGCGTGTGTGTGTGTGCGTGTGTGTGTGTGTGCGCTCTCAGCTGAGATTAAGGCACAGATGACAGGGCTGCCCTCGCCTTGTGTAAACAGCTCTGTGGCACAGGACCGAATAAAGGAGATTACAGAGAGGGAAAATGAGGTGGAAAAAATGTGAGGTGCTCTTATGTTCCTTTCTCACATGCCCTCTCTGTTTCTGTCCCACACACACACACACACACACACACACACACACACACACACACACACACACACACACACACACACACACACTCAGCT
>JAQQZT010000015.1:10157611-10200302 GCA_030068275.1 Clarias platycephalus | reverse complement strand
AAATTGCTATATTGTGATATATATCGTTATCGAGGTAGAAAATTGCTTCTACCGTGATAGAAGATTTTGGTTATATCACCCACCCCGAATCTATATCAGTGAGAATCTACCAATGTAAATGGTCATGAAAATAAAGAAAACACATTGTACACTGTATGTATATAATGTACACACTTCAGAAAAAGGAAAAATAGCATGATGTATGATAATATTATCATATATATTAATATATAGCAATAAATTTGGTTTAAATAAAGTTTGTGTGTGTGTGTGTGTGTGTGTGTGTGTGTGTGTGTGTGTGTGTGTGTGTGTGTGGCAACTTGCGTACTTTGCCATCTAGTTTGGAAACTTGAAAAGTAAATTGCTGGCTTCCGGTTTTAACTGTTCTTGCAGGAGAGGCAGAATGTTGTCATGAAGTGAATTGCATGTTGTGCCAGTTGTTGATTCAGTTGTTGACATAAAAGTAAAGTCATTTATCAGTGTGGTTAGTGAACAGTGTTCTTGCTTAAAATCTCTCCTTACACACATTTCATTAGAGTTTGCCCTTTTTATTCTTTGGTCTCAAACACACCATTTTCAAACTAATTTCCAAACTAATCTACTTTTAACAGTCCTCTTACTCTGCTTAATGATTCACATTTATCAAACTAAACTACTCAAAGCTTAGACTAAGTATTCAGCTTTAAGACACTTGGTGCTCTTATTGAAGCCTGGACCAATTTACAACATTTGAATGTTAGGAGGAATTACAGGACATGCAGTCCATTACAGTTTGAATACTGATTTACATCCCTGCTTAAGGAACTCTCTTCTATTCAAAATGTGGTCTCTCGGTTATACTAAAGGTGTGTCGGGGTGAAGATGTGAGATTAGTCTGCATCATCTGGCATTTGAATAGAATATCGGATGCTGCATTCAACAGCTGCTTGTCCATAGCTATTTCTGTGAAAGCACCATCATTAGCAATTAATGAGACCTTTTTAGTAAAAATTATGTTTTAGAAAATAAGGACTTTTACTCATCACTGCACATCAGTCTCTTGTATCTCTTTACCTGAGATAAAAGTCAGTCACTTCATCTAAATATGATCATCTCACATTGATCTTGGCTCTATTTGCTCCTAAATCAGTGAGCTTTTTTTCTGTTGACTAAATTCCATATCTGGTCATGTTTTATGAGACTGTTGAAATGTTTTAAAGCTCTTTTCAGAGAGTGTAAGTTCTCTTCTCTGTTTCGAAGTCGTCATTAATCAGGTGGACATTTTGACACCAAATGATTACAAAGATTAGGCTTAAGTCAGTTTTATGCCCGCTATGACGCATAAGCGTTCCAGCAACTTGATCAAAGACCGACTTGACTAACAAGAATTTAGACATATTTAGGCATCTGTTAAAATACCTCTTTCTCAACATGTTAATGCAGAAATGTAGACGATGAAGTATTTTTGAGATACGAACAAAAATCAGTACCTGATTATTTTATTTTTTGACTGTTTTTTTCCCCCACATCGCCAGTTATTTGTTTTAATAATAAGATTTCTATCTTCATATACAGTACTGTGCAAAAGTCTTGAGCCAGTCCTCATTTCTTCATATTTAACTAAATAAATTAGAACAAATGTTTTATTGCCACAGGAGCAGCAGCAACCTCATTTCCCCTCTCATCTGTTCCAACCACTTAGCATTCAGCATCACCAGTATACTAATCACTGGCCTGATGATCACCTGCACCTGTATCTCACTGGTTTATGCCTTAGGTTAGATGTTTTTTTTTTTTATGCTTGAATGACATAAATGTCACTAAGTGGCTTAAACAAAAAATATTACTCAAGAACGGGACCGATAATGAGTCAAAAAAGTCCAGAGCATCCAAGCAGAGAGACTGTACAAGACTGTGGCTCAAGACTTTTGCACAGTACCGTACATTATAAGCTTTAACACATAATTATTATTTTTTTCTTAGATACTCTGCATTAGCATTATTCACTTTGGTTTGTAAGTGACTCGTATTTGCCAAGATGTGAACAAACTGCAGTGTGCAAATTTCCTAAATAAGTAACATTCCTGTGGCAGAAGCAACAAGACAAGAAGTCATAATTGTGACAGAATCTATGATTGCACTATAGACTCACTGAACACTGTACTCATACTGGGGGGGTGTCTTTCTCAAAACAGCCACAGTGCTTCGTGGCATGGATTTCACAAGATCAGATTGTGGTTGACATGTTGACATGATTTATTACGCAATTACTGCAGATTTTTCAGGCTAACTTTCATGCTGCGCGTCACCCGTTCTACCGCATCCCAAAGGTGTCTTATTGTATTCAGATATATAGGTACTGGGAATGGCACTGACGATCACTGATCTCACTGTCATGTTCATGAAACCAGAAACCAGTTTGAGATGACTTTTGTTTGGTGACATGGTCTATTTTCATACTGGAAGTGGCAATTAGAACATGATTTGTCCTCCATGTGGCCATGGAGGGCTGCACGTGGATTAGCAATGATGCTCAAGCTGTCTATAGCATTGAGGCTATAGACACACCACACTTTGGTCATGTGATCGGCTAATTAAAGAATTAAATGAACCTACAGATGTAAAGGTATTCTGTGAGTGTATACTGCAGTGATGTATTAAACTAGCAGCTCAAGCAATGTATTTGTTCTTAAGCTCTGCAAGAAGACCAGATTTACAGTTCAATCCGTTTTTGCAGATATCACTGACACTTCTGTGCTGAGAAATGCGTGGGTCTGGGCGAGCAGCCACCAGTGACATGCACATGTGCCGTGAATTATGAAGAAGTGTGAACAACACAAGAATTCTAGTCTGTCAGTCTTATCAATGTCTAATAGCCATGTATCGCATGCAAAAGAGGCTGGGAGAAGAGGAGATTGGTCTGTTCACATACAGGAGATCTTTACCATGAAAACTAGGGGTTATGGTATTTTAACATGACCTGTATCTCTCTCTCTCTCACACACACACACACACACACATACACAAACTTTGTGACTATTTTCTGTCTACTATATTAGGCATAAGTTAGACATAAGTTGTAGTCTAAAGAAAGGATTAGTATACATGTAAAGGCTTTTATTTGTTAATTTGTCATATTTTGTATGTAATTTGTCTTTAGGGAGCAAGACAAGGACGTTTCTCAGGATATTTGTTTGATTTCTTAAGCTAATGCACTAACATATTTCTCAGTCTTGGAGTTTGTATTTGCTGTTTTAGTTCATTATATTTTTAATATGCTGACACAGCATACCTGGGAATTGTCAAAACTCTTGCTGAACATGGAGATTAGATGTCCAAGCTTAGATTTTACACACCTGATCAGCCATAGCAATAAAATTATATTCATACCATAAGCATATTGTGTTGGGTCCACCTTGTGTCACGAAAACAACTCAAGGCATGGAGACCTCTGAAGGTCCATCCATCCATATGATGGAAGATCCATAAGACCTCTGAAGATGTGCTGCGGTATCTGGCACCAAGCAAGAGATCGTATTCATGGGTTAGACTGGTTAGTCCAGCACATCCCACAGATGCTCAGTAAGCTAGAGATCTGTGGAATTTGGAGGCCAAGTCAATACCTTCAGCATTGTAATAGTGTTCCTCAATCCATTTTTGCAGTGCGGCGGGGACGTATTATCCTGCTGAAAGATGCCACTGACATCAAGAAATATTTGATCTGCAACAATTCTTAGTTTTTTGCTACAGTTGCTCTTCTGTTGGATTGGCACAAAATGGCTAGCCATTGCTTCCCATATGGATTAATGAGCATTGGACGCCCATGACTCTGTCACAGTTCATCGGTTGTCCTTCCTTGGACTACTTTTGGGATGTAATAACTGCTGCATACCAGGAACACCCCAAAAGACTTGCTGTTTTGGAGATGTTCAAACCCAACATTTTAGCCATCACACTTTGGCCCTTTTTAAAGTCTCTCTAATCATTATGCTTTACAATTTTTCAAGCTTCAACAACTGACTGTTCACTTGCTGCCTAATATGCACCATCCAGTGGCAGGTGTCAATATATAAGAGATAATCAGTGTTACTCACTTCACCTGTCAGTGCTTTTAATATTTTGGCTGATTTGGGATATGTGAGGTGTGACAGTGTAAATAACAGGTTTCAATTGCTTTTTTTTTGCCTTTATTTTATATATTTTTTTATAATAAAGCAGATTATTTATTTTTAAGTGAAAGTATTTCCATCAGGTCATGATTTAAAATCAAGCTGGAGCAAGTCTGCTTACTCTATCTACTACTAGTCTAGTTTCTCCTCCAGAGGCATTCTGGTAGAATAAATAATCCACCTTGTTTGCGTTTATTACATGCATGGCAGTATATTATTCAAATTCTAATTTAATTCGTCACATACACAACCATACACAGTATATGTAGTAAAATGCTTATATTATATTCACATGCCGCGACATTGTCACTGTTGGCGACATGCTAAGGATGTGTGTGACGATCAGAGTACGTCACTCTGTGTAATCACCTGACCTATTCGACTTTATATGAATCTATGGTCTTGTCTGGGCTCAAAAGTCAGCCCCAGTCTCGCTGCATTATATCACTCTGTGTATTTTTTATTGTAAGATCATTGTTGATGTGTTTGTGCTTGATTCTTCACGTTCCACTACAAATAATCTCATACAGATTGAAAAAAATAGTTTAACTTTATTTCTTTGAAAGACGAAGAGGCTTAACCCTGATGGATGTTTTATACCAGCCATCTCAGCTTGCTTTGAATTGTTTGTCCGATAATACAATCCAACAGAAAAAAACTTTACATATTCTACATATTTTCTCAAACATTTCATACTCATGTCCATAATTTTCAGTTGATTCTGTAAAGCTGCTTTTGCAACAATGACCATTGTTAAAAGCGCTATACAGTGCAAATAAAATTGGACCGAAAGAATTTCACTGGGATGTAACGAATGAGTGACACAAATTCTTCTTCATGTTCTCTCTCTATATATCGAGCCATTGCGATACCAGACATCAGACATCTGAAGCTCTTGGAAATGTGAAGCCATCACCTCTGTGTGCTGTTGTAACACATGCTGTTATAATAATATATTACGATGTAATAACGGGGTTCACAAGGTGTTTTTTATTTTATTCTTTTGGCTCCCATAACGATGAGATGACTCTTACTGCGTGGATATGATGAGCCTGAACGCTGTGCATCCTGGAGTCTTTCTCCACGGGCTCCGTCCCAAACCACATGCTGCACATACGCACCAAATTCGAGAGGACGTGCGCCGCCGCGGGGTTGCCATGGTTACCATAGATGGCAGCGCGCTGTTTCGGACGCAGCCAATCCGGGGCCGCGGCTCTCCCTCCACTCGCTCGCTCGCTCCCTTACTCTCCCTCCCCTCCTCCCTCCCTCCCTCTCTTCATCTCGCGCTGGTTTGGTATGCGGCGCTCCCAGCTCGCGCTCATGTAGCAGCAGCGGCGGCGGCGATGGAGTGCGCTGCGCGCGCGTGTCGGTGTGGAAGGTCGCGGCACATGCTCAGTTGCCGCCTGTCGGAACGGGATCTGCGCGCGCCGTGCGCGAAGCTGAGGTCATACACATAGACGCGCACACACATACAACCACACAAGGCACGAGCTCGGTGGAAGCGCGAGCCTCCATTTTGAGCGCATCCAAAGCGCACAGGCGGAAAAAAAAAAGGGGAGTTTTGTGTGTGTGTGTCAGTGCATCTCGGACGGCGCGTCATGTCCGACATGGATGACTTGTTCAGCCCGCGGAGGTAGGTGTGCGCGGCCGAGTTCACCTGTTAAGCCGTAAATCTCTATTCCTCTCTGTTCCCCAGCCCCCCCCCCCCCCCTCTATACTGCAGTGTGTGTGCGCGTGCTTTAATAACGCGCGAGCTTTGTGTCTGTCTCCGTCACTGTGCGGTTTGTTTGTCGTCCTGCTGTCAAATCCGCTAATAAACGCTGTATGCCATGGCTAATACCTCCTTCATACCCGAGTGTCTTCTGTTCAGTCGGAGGTACGAGACGGCTCCTTCATGCATCCATTTATTTATTTATTATTAAGTCATTACCCGGCAGCTGATGACTTTTCGCCAGGTTGAAAGTCGTGCAAGTTAACGTGTTTAGCTGAGGATGGTCAGACCCGGAGTCCATTTTGCACGGCTGTGTGTGTGTGTGTGTTTACAGACAGGATGACATGGCGCAGGAACAACGTGTACTCTTTCACAGCTCTAAGAAATCCTGCTCGTGTCTCTCAGGGCCGGAGTAAATAAAGTTGAGACGCTCGCGCGATGTTATGTTATGACTGTGTCCCATTCGAGCAGGGATTGGATGAGCTTGATGGAGGGGGCGGGGCCAGGCTTGAGTTAAATTAATGCAGGACGCACACTGCTTGTTGTGGCTCATCATGTGCCATAGGAGTCGGTGCATCTCAGTACTGCTGGTTTTATGCTTGCCATGAAAACATGCTGTAAGAATAATACTCGAGCTTTAACATGTTTAAACCGTAGCTCAGCATAAACACCCTCACAGCACACTGTCCATTCCAATATACTGCTGTTTTTGTTGCTCCCGTCGAGGGATCCACACACAACTTTGCACTTGCGCATCTTGGGTCCGGCACTGCATCAAGTGGCTGGTGTTTGGGCATTGGGTGGGAATTGAATCTGGGCCTTCCACATGGCAGACGAGAGACCTGCCACTGAGACACCACTGTCCCAATATTTGTATATATTTCCAGGATTAATATTTCAATTTCCACTTACATAAATACGACACCAGTGTCTGCGTTCTAAATGTTCATGATGTGAAGCAAAACACTGTAGATGTGTTCTTCTCGAATAATTGTATAAAGACTGTTTTGCGTCCTGTGTCCATGTGCATCATGGCTGGTTTGACTCATCACTGGTAATTGCAGCATAAAGTACATCAGTGTCATTAAATCGTACAATGTCAGATCTGACCTGATGGCAGTCAAACACTTACTGTGTATTAGGTGTAGCTTAGTGAGTATGGCATTGGACTACTGATGGGAAGGTCTCGGGTTCAAATCCCAGCACCACCAAGTTGCCGCTGTGAGCAAGGCCCTTAACACTTAAGTGCTCATATCTGTAATGAAATCGAAATGTAAATGTATTAGATTAGGGTCACGTCTGTTAATACATATACGTGTGTGTATAATCTGCACTAAAATTCTGGTAACATTATAGCAAGATGTGTCTTTGTACCATCAGGACGATTAAGTGTAGCTTAATGCACGTTACCTGCTTTTCTGACAGACAGCCTGTTCCACATGTTTGCGTCTAGACAGCTCATAAACAGCGTAATTGTAAATTAATGACTTACTAATTACACTTGTCCACTCGGCAGTGTGAGAGAGCAGCGTTCATCCTGTGTGTGCGCATCATGCAAAATGTCAAAGTTAACACACGACGGCTGAAAGCAGACTAACTGTCTGTGTTGTGTGTATCTAGATTTACAAGGTAATGGCATGCACGATTATGATGATTAATAATAGCCTGCTTTTTCTCGCCTTCTGTCTCTCTCTCTCTCTCTCTCTCACACACACACACACACACACACACACACACACACACACACACACACACACACACACAGAGCTGACCTGCTTGGATATGGGTTGTTTAAATAAATGTCCTGTCATGTGAGGACATGGAGAAGAAAGTAAATAATACAGTGTGTTTATGCATGTACAGGTCCAGATGTCTGGCAGTCTGGTAGCTCACTATTTCTAGCCCAGGACCCTTTTTTTTTTTTTTTAAGGTAGTTGACACAATCTAGAAAAGGTAATAGCATTGCAATAAGACCTAGTTTTATGCCACATTGCTAAAATTTGGAACTATTTCCAAATTAGTCCTGTTGTTCCTGTGCACCTGTTGGAGTGTGTTGTAAAAATGTGTTGTAAACATTTTTCAAAATAATTTCTAAACTAACTAGGCGCATGTTTATTTTCAGCGTGCCGCTCTGATTACCGTCTAAAGCAGACAGTGTTTAATAATTCGTTGTTGAGTTAATGTTTGTGTGTTAGCACAGCAACAAGCAGCTGCTCACAGGAGTGGAATGATTTACTGCCGTGATTATTTTTGTGCCGTCTGCTCTGTTAAAAGAGCTCCTACAGCTTATTTGCTTCAGCTTGTGTTTGAACTTGAACTGTAGATTGTTATTGGAACCGAACGGGACGAGCGGGTCTCGTACAGCAGCGCACGGCTGCCTGGGGATCACGTTCCCCTGCTCGAGTGATCAGCGCTGCTCTACTCGGGCCTGCCAACAGTGCCAAGGCGGCGGCACACAGGACTCCGGAGAGTTCTCGGAGCGATTTCTCCGCTGCACTGCTTACACAAATATCTCAGACTTTAAAAATTACCGTCCTGCTATTCATCTGCTTTCTAGACTCTAGGCTTTCGTTTCATTTTCTCTCGGATCTCCTTTAAAAATCATCTTAAATCGAGGGACACTTAATCCGTGGGCTAATCCCTGAGTCAAGTGTTTGTAGGCATGTAGGTTCCCCTGCGACATTTGCATCCGTCTGAAATATATGTTTTCGTGTTTCTGCAGTTGACTGCGTTCATGTTTTTTGTCAGAATTTAGTGGCTGGAGCTGGAGTGTTACAGCAAGTGTTTATGAAACAGGCGTGAAAGGAAGGCTGTGATTTGAGGCCTTGAGCCGCTACCAGAGGCCCCAACACTCACTCTCTCTCTCTCTCTCTCTCTCTCTCTCTCTCTCTCTCGCACACACATACACACACCACATCTTGGCGTTCCAGCCAGTTTCGCAGTAATGATGGAGGGTGCTCCGCTCCGGACGCAAATCACACTGACAGTTTCTGGGCGCACGCTGCGAACGGCGATATGAAAATCGGCGCCGTTGCCCTGGCAACAGAAAGGGGGAATGCTTGCGAGAGAAACATCTTGTCATTTTCTTTAATCCACTGCAGCTGGAGATCGGAACACTATTATTAAATTGCGGTTGCCATAGTTACCGGACGGGGTCTTTGTAGCAGCAGTCATTTCAGGGTCCCTCTCCCGTCGTACAGTCTGGCCTTTCGGGGGCTGTTTGTACTGTACCTCTGCATGAACAATGAGGCCCATCATCCCCTGCTTCTCACCGCCTTTGTCCTTTTGTTTAGCGTCAGGGCTCGCCGTCCGTATCGTCCCCTCATGGTGCCTGTTTTACAATATTAGGTTAATCTGGAACAGCCGTATTTATCAATGCAGTCATCATACGATGCTAATTTTTTTTGGTTCGTTTTGCTATTCATAAGTCGTTCGGCTTTGTTGTATTATTTGCACTGCTCGCATTATGGATGACGTGAAAGTGGAAAATCAGTTGAAATGGCTTTAGCGCTATTTAACACAACAAGCTTTTTTTCGCTTTTATTCAGGGACACAGAGTTTGTGATATTTTAATCACCCGGCTCTCTCAATTAAGTACGTGTTTATGTCAAATGATGCTGGACTGAACTCATATCATACACTCATATGAAGTCATCTTTTTAACAAGTCCTAGCGTATTGTTCCTAGCATATTATCTATATAGTAACAATAATAACGGTCTGTAATTACGAATCAAGGTGGCAGAAAACGTAAGTGAGTCTGGGTGGTCTGGGAAGCAGGTTAATTATTTGCCCCTGTCCCCTTATTCATATGTCTTTGACCTGTCTGGTCAATCACAGAGAGAGAGATTTCATTTAATTTATTTAAGTAATGTTTTATATATATAATTTATTATATAATGTTATAAATAAGTTTATGTTTTAGCATTTTAAATGTGCACGGTTAATATGTTGAAATTTTGAAATGTCAGCGTATCATGCAAAATACCTAAAACAAAATATGTACATCACGTTGACTTTTATTCTGGTATTTCAGTAGGGTAAAAAAAATGATGACATTTTATTTATTATTTGTTCATTGTTGTTTTTATGGTTGCTTGAACTTTTTTGTTTTTCTTTCGCAGGCGATTAAACAGCACACAAGGGGAGATTCGAGTAGGCCCCAGTCACCAGGTTTGTTTATTTCTGCACTCCTACATTATTAAACGTGTTCCCATAAACCTGTTCGAAACTCACTGCAGGCTAAATGATGCACATCCATATAAACTCGTGCAGGCTTGCATCTACGTCGTGTCAAGCACAGCATAGAGAGAGTTAATGTAGATTCGTGCACAACTGCAATGAATTTCTCACATTTTCTGCCTGACTGATACACAGAGACTCGGCCGGGTTTATTTGAAATTAGACGTGGCTTCAGCGGTACGAAATCGAACACTGAAAAAAATATAAATAAATAAAACGAGGTTGCAGGGGGGGGGAAATGGCCGCCGAAGAAAAATACAGAGTTTCACCAGCCATTACTGTCATAGCCTTTATCGAGCATTTTGTCTCCGAGTGTTCTCGTGTGGAATGACTACAGCACTATGTACCTCTTTTAGAGACTTCAGATGGACTACATGATAGCAAAGCGGCAGAGAGAAACGCAACGGTGCGTGGAATCCAAGCAGTCCATTTAACCGGAGCGATTTAAGATATGTTTTCAATAAGAAAATGAGATCAGGCAAACAGTAATTGAGCCAGTGGGAAATAAATGACATAATGAAAAATTCATTCGAGTGTTAAGCCTCTTCTGTTAAAATTGCACACTTTCTATTCCACATGGGATTTTATTTTGTGGGTTTTTTTTTTTTTTGGTCTTCTGAAGAGGCAAAGCTGTGTGCAAAGTTTTAATTAATTAATTTACTAAAACAATGTTTGCCTATATAAGTTCTTTTGTATGTGCAAATCCCGCATGGCTGCTGTTTTTGCAAAAATGCTCGAATAAAAGGGCAAAATATTATAAACATCAAATGTATGGTTTTTATTTGCACCATTTATTCCAAATGGAGTAAATAATAATTTATTCCACTTAATACTTGGCACAGAATTTTTAAGGTTATTAGGAGGAGCGCTGCGCTGACACATCAAAGTAATCGATTACATCAATTACTCAATACGTCAGATTCAGTAACGTGTGTCGATGTGCCTCACGGTTTACTTTCATCCCGAATTATGAAACTTTATCTCCCAAACATCTGAAGTAGATTGTCCAATGTGGTAGTTCTTTAAAAATAACCAAAAAAACACCTAATAAAATGGTCCTCTGCATGCTGTGTCAAAGTAAAAGAACTCTCCACAGTGCATGCACGCATACACACACGCACGCACACAAACACACACGCACAAAAACAGCACAAGCATCTCAAAAGCATACACTCTGGTACGGTATGACCTCTAAACAACGAGACAGCAGCCTAAGTGTGAATTAGAGTGAGTTTAGTCTGAGTGTTGGTGGGCGGCAGTTCATGAGAGTCAAGATTCTCTAGAGCAGATGCTAACGGCTAGTCTCGCAGCGCTGCTTTCTAGCACACGGACCGGTTGTAAACAGTTTGTTTATGCATGTATAGACTTTTAAAACTAACAGAATTAGCGTTACTGTTTGAAATCCCAGCTTCCTTAAAATAAGTGCACTAGTCCTTCACAGAGGAATACAGTTCATTCATTTTTAAATGAATGAATATTATATTAATGAATATAATAATTCAATAATATAATAATTGTCAAATACTATAAATATTATATTACTATGTTATATAGTAATACAGATACTATACATTTTATTAATGATATATATACTTTTTATTAATTGTATACAAGTACTATAATAAATACTATACTAAAAAAAAAAGGGGTCTAAATATTAAACATCAGATCTATGGGTATTATTTACTGGCAAGGATTAATCATCCAACCAGAAAATTATCTCTAGATGAACCATGAAAAATAGTGCTTAGACTAATTAACTAATTGAAAAATGAAAAAAAATTTGCAGTCAGTGATTTAGACCACAGAAATAAAAGTATAGTTGTATCTGTCAGTGGTAAAATGGGGTGTCATATGTGGCGCCAGAACAAAAAATATAATTAATGTAATTTTACGCACAATGACAGGAAAATCTAGCATGAAGCTAGCATTATTTGGGTTCACTTGTCCCCTTGGAGTACTAGGACACTACACATCAATAAACACTTCTTCTGTATGGTGATGTTTAGACAAAGCTGGTGGGTATGACCTCCTGCATAATGACTCAGGCTCCATACCACAGGGCACATGGCCTTACTGAACAGTTCAATGATTAGAAAAATTATGGTTATCACTTGCTCTTTCCTTCTAAGGAACCAGATCTCAACCAAGATGAACAAATTTGGAAGATGATGTAGTCATGACGCATTATCATTTTTTTTTTTTTTAATGCTGTTTATTTCTTTGTTAAAATTTCAGAGATTTGAAGCTGTTCTAAGAGCTGTCAAGACCTTACCATTTTTTTTTTTCTTTTTAAATCTATTTTATTTGACAACATATGGCTTTTGGTTTTTGTGTGGCCTAAATTATTGAGCACTAATCCTTCACTCTACCCTGTAACTAGTCACATAGGAACGACATTTTGAAATTGATATTTTTTCGCTAGACGCTTGTGCTTTTTCTGGTCTGTTTGTAAGACTGTTTCTCAATGATTTAATAGGCCAAGCTCCCAGAGCTGCAGCCCTTCCCCTCTCCCGGAGGCCAAGTGACTGAAAATGAGGAGCTGGTCTGGATGCCGGGGGTCAACGACTGTGACCTGCTCATGTACCTGCGAGCAGCCAGGTGAGCTCATATTCAGAAACAGTCTAACTGCTTTGTAAGAAAAATAGTGCCATGGAGGTATTAGTTGCGTAGCTTGTGAATAGCTGTTAGTACATTATTTTTTTTCCCCGTCTGTGCAGGAGCATGGCGGCGTTTGCAGGGATGTGCGATGGAGGCTCGACGGAGGACGGGTGCCTGGCTGCCTCACGCGATGACACTACACTCAATGCATTAAACACTGTGAGTCGATCATCCCTTCGTCTGCACCAAAACAAACGATGTTTGCTAGTGTGTCTACTTAAAGTGTTGTTTTATACGAAGTCAGATGTGTTTTGGTGGCGGGGGAGAAAATAGTAACCAAGGTAACGCACAAATATCAGGATGATGAGTTCTGCATTATTAGTTTGCCATATTAACAAGGCTCCTGCAATGCGAAGATGGATTTACTGCTAATTGCTTTTGGTATGTTGGACACAATAAAAAGAACCAGACGGGGTCCCCCCCCCCCCCTCTCTTTAATGTAACAGCCCAAACATAACCGGGTGTTGGAATTGCTCCGCTCATAAATTGGATCCTCTGTCAGCAAGATTCTGCTATTTTATGAGGTATAAAAAGCATAACTGGTAATCTGTCAATGAAATGGCTGGGGACGGTATTGCGGTTCGGTCTGTTTATGGTTTATGTGGATGATGAATGCATTCCGTTTTGCTCTGCTCAACAAGTCACTAATCCTGATGCACGAACAAAGCACAGCTTTGTATCCTGATCCAAATGTCCCAGCTTGACTATCATGTCTGGAAAAAAGTAAAGGAAGCATCATAGATGTGTTATCAAGGTCCAGATGCAGGTTTTATCATGCTAGTTAAATATTTTACTGATTAGAAGTGTATCTTGACTCTCTCAGGTGTCAGAATTGATTGTAACGAATGTTAGTTTTTGTCGTTTTAAGTATGTTATGTAATGCATGGGTGCGCAACTCTATTCCTGGAGGACTGTGTAGCACGGCTTGCTGATGTTTCTACTCAGACACCAACTAAAGCCGGTATTAGTTGAATTAACTGAGTAGGTACATGACTAGGCTGTTGGACCCAGCTGTGCAGAAAAGGTTTTTTTTTTTTTTTTTTTTCTCAAACATCATGCAGTTGATTTATTTCACCACAAGGGTGCGCAGGTAAAAATCCTGCACTCGTACAATTGTAAAGGGATAAATAAAAAAATGGATGTTACAATGGCTGATTTCCTATTAGACGTATATTTAAGAACTGTAAGTAGAATGTACAGCAAATATTAATATAATAATTCAAAATAACTCTAAAATAAATCAGTAGTGTTTAAATCCAGAGAACAATCCCAGTGGAGTTTTTGGTTGGTTGGTTGGTTGGTTTGTTTGTTTGTTTGTTTTCGAGGGGGCAGACTTTTTTGCCACCAGAAGCAGATATAAGAGTGAGAAAGTTTAAAACACACTACCCTGTGTAACTTAACTCTTCATAGTTTTTTATTCAATCCTTTTCAAAGCTGCATAATACAATATACTCTTTAAAGCATTCGAACAAATTTCTGTCTGGGAGCTTAATCTCTGTTTCTGCATTAAATCCAGTAATTACTTACAGGCTGCCATTCCATTCTCATCATCAATTTAATACTGTAAATTAGCTTTAGCATATTCTTTTCTTACCATTTCAGTGTTTTCCATCATTTGAACGAGAAGGAAAATCATTCGAAAAAAACATAAAGGGAGCAATTAGACCGATCCGATTAGCTCGGGTTAAGAAAGCCATAATAATGTATCCATCAGAGGAGCGGTGTCGTAGGGATAAGACCACAGGCATCAGGAAGAGTCATTTTCTCTGCGTTAAGCTTTTGACAAGGAAGTGTTTAAGGAAATGGTGTTAGCAGAACCGCGTGTCCGAACTGGAGTGATTACTGCACAGTATTTTGCTTACAGAGACTAACCGTTAATGGTAATGGCTCGCGTCCCGCTCATTATTCCATCTAGTGTACAATTACGCTTTGTGGTCTGGAATAATCAAAGTCTGCCTTTTAATGCGTAGTACTAATCCAGTCACTGACTCTGAAAACTTTTTGCTGTCCATAGCAACTTCTGATGTTTTTTTTTTTTTTTTGTAATTCTACTCCACTTATTTTCCTAATCCTTACACAGACTTTCCACAGCTGGGCTTTAAAAATAAAAAAAAGTACGAGCAATTTGTCCTGGACAATTAGGTGTCCAGTAGTAGAGACACGTTAAAATAAGATGTCCCTGGCAGGCCTCATGTGTAATAGCGGATGAAGACAAATTGTAGTAAATCCTACTTCCCACGTTTGCTCACTTTTTCCAGAAATGCTCACAGGCTCTCAGCACTACAGAACGTGGCTCTGCCTTAGGAAAGACCCGCATGCCTTAGGGTAGACCGTGCTCACCTTACTTCAAACATACAACTACAGTCCGCTGTAATGGCATTGAACAACCGGTAGCTCAGACGCTCCACCACTCATGATGCATGATGATCACGATTCCTGTCCCTCCCTCCTTCCCGAACAAAACAGAACACCGAGGAAGGCGTAAACCAATGAGCTCAAAAAGCAGTAAACATGGCATTTCCATTCGAACCGAGTAGAGGAGAGAGGAGAATTAATGCTGTCTTCGGTTCACTGTTTCTTGACCTTTGGCCCCTCCCCCTCATTTGCAATTCCAATGTGTTTTTCAGGAAGGAACTCACTCAGTCTGATACCTGACAGGCTGTTTTGTTTCAGCTTCGCAACTAATGATTTTTGATATTGGCTCCAGGTTTGCACATTTGCCATGACAATGAGATGATGGAAATAGTGAAAGGTGTTTTTTTTTTTTTTGTTTGTTTGTTTTCCTCTTCAAGGCCATAAGAATTATCGCCCGAGTTGAATAATGAGAGATGATATGGCGGTATTTATGAGAATTCTTTTTTTTTTTTCTTTTATTATTTATTTATTGCCTTTGTTATACATTATACCACAACGTACTTGGAGTCTGAATAATGATTGGTCAGAGGCGGCGATTTTATAGCCACCGTGCCTAATGTGACATCAGATACTAACCAAGTCTCATGGACTTTACACAGCATTAAGCATGACTAAAAATAGTGCGCTAAATAAGAAAAATAAACTTTATACCACAACAGTAACTACACACGTGGTTAGTTTTTTTCCAATAATAGAATGCCCTCATGTGTTTTATTCCTTTCCTATTATTATTATATATTAGTAATGCAGATATTTGTGTAATTTATTATGTATTTAAACTGCCAGAAAAGAGGCTCTTGAGTGTCCCGCTCAGTGCTTCATGGCTTTTTCATTTCCACCCCAGCTGTCCAAAACCCCATCACTTCAGGAAAGTCAATCATAGACATTACGAAATCTCTTTCGTCCAAAACTAAGGAAGGTATATTAAAACAGCATATGTGCATAGGCTCTTCAGAGTTATCCCTAATCAGTGACTTTTTTTCCCCCTGCAGCTTCACGAGAGCAGCTACGATGCCGGGAAAGCGCTGCAGCGTCTGGTGAAGAAGCCTGTCCCCAAGCTGATTGAGAAGTGCTGGTCCGAGGACGAAGTGGTAAGAGACGGGTTCATTGTTTAAAAGTCGATGGCTGTTTTGTTGCGAATAAGCCAGCGAGTAGCAGTAAAATCCCCTAGAACAAGGCAGCTGCGTCCTGTTTATGATGTGCAGAACGAATGTTCAGTACGAGACTGCAGAGAACGGTGCTGTGAGGAGGAAATCAGCTACTTTAAAATACTCGGGCTGAAATTGTTGTCTTGTCAGAGCTAAGGAGAGAGAGCTGAGAGCTTTGCTTTAAGATGTTTCTTGAAGCTGATAATTCTTCCTTGATGAATTAAGGTCGTTTTTTTCCCCCACTTTTTTTTTAATTTTTTTTTAACTCACTCCAGCTTTGTGTTTTAAAGGTTCCACGACATGTGGTTCTGCGTCCACACCCGATTTTACTGACTCACTTCATTCATAAAGAAAAGCCTGAAGTACCCACCCTGTCTGTCTCTCTCTCTCTCTCCCTCTGCTTGTGAAAGTGTAGTTGGAGGATCTTGTAAAAATACAATGTGGCTTTCCACTCACAGGGAAAGTACCTAAACTTTTCTTTGTCACTCTGGGTGGATTTAGAATCGGACTCCCTAAGATGTGGGTTTTATTCACAACCGAGCTATAACGGATGCGAGTTATTAAGTTTGCCGATTAAATATGATAAAGAGGTTTGAATGAAGCCAAAGCAACTAGAACCACTACAAAGTAAACAGGTGCTTCCTAAAACTACTGTATGTCCTGTATGAAGGTATGGCACGAATGGTGGTTGTGCCAGCAAGTCCATTAAAAAGAATCACAGTCTTTACACAGACTGTTGCGTAGTGATTGAGACCCGGGCGTTCTGGAGTGCATCGTAAACAGTCATTTTTGGATGTATGTAGTGTGGGATTCGTGTGAAGCCGAGTGTGTAACAGTCTGTCTAAGATGAATAATACAGGGAGGAGATGAATAGTGTATGAGAGGTGGCCTCGATTACTTCACCGTTGGTCTTTTATGTGCGTGCATTGCTGTGTGTGTGTGTGTGTGTGTGTGTGTGTGTGTGTGTGTGTGTGTGTCTGCCGGAGGGGGTTGGAGACAGGAGGCCAGAGCCACGTCGCTCACACGCACACCACCTCCCCACTGCCGCAAAGCCAAGGACACCACTCCCACTGATCTGATTTCAAGTTGTGCCTTTGCAGCTCTGAGGTCCTGGAGGGACAGGTGTAAATGTAGCCCTGACCTTGGCGCTCATACCAGGCCTGCCTGCTGCTCCTCATTTATTTATTATCAGCCCTTGCTTTCTTTTTTTTTTTTTTTTTTTTTACTCTCCAACTCTTTCATGAGTGCTGTCTCTCTCTCTCTCTCTCTCTCTCTCTCTGTCTCAGCCCGTAGGACTCGCCTCATTATTCCACCACTCCATTTTGAAATGTGAATAAAAGTGACAGTGACTGGCTCTGAAATGACAGAGTTGCCCCTCTTCAGGGTCACCTTTCGCCGCTCTTTCTCCCTCACCTCATGAGCGAGCGAGCAAGCAAGCAGCGCCCTTTTTTCTAAACTCTGTCTCACTTTTCCAGGCTGCCCGCTGAGGCAGTGTAGTTTGCACTCTCCAATATCCCTCTGTAAGCAGAGTTAAATATGGCACCCAATGCCTGATGGCACCCTTTAAACTTATAATTTTAGTAATCATTATTTCACAGCCAGCTCACTCCAGTGCCCACACACGCCTTAATGTTTTTTTTTTGTTTGTTTTTTTTCCCCAAGTCGTCAGCGTTTACCCAACAGATACAGAGGAATTTTCCGGAGGAAGTGCACAAGCTGGCAATAGCCACCGTCCCGTCATTGCGCTCAGTCTGAAATCCGAGCCTCTACCCACTCCGTAGTCCTGCTGTGTATTATCACGCTGCTTGTCAGGCGGTGATGAATGGTGGCGTGAGGTCTCAGATAGCTCAAGTGGCCTGTGAGGCAGCGGGCAACGCTGTCATCGTAGCCCCCCTGTGGTTAGAGCTTGGATCTGCACATCCTGCTCACCAAACCCCCCCCTCCGGAAAAAAACAAACTCGCTCTGGTCTGTTGATGGAACGTAGAAAGGGGCACACACACGACTCGACAGAAAAAGAGAAAGTGGTTGGGTGGGTGTGAGTGTTTAAATTGCAGGCACAATCACAATCTCAGAACACTTTCTGCTGCAGCCTGTGAAAGTGCGCACACACACACACACACACACACACACACACACACACACACACACACCCTGAAGTTAATTTAGCCTTTATCCAAAAGGTGTTTTTCTCTCCCTCACATTCCCGCGATGTAGCTTTTGTTTTTGTCGCGCTAGCCCGATGTAGAGAGTTTTTAATAGCACTTTGAGTTAGGCAGGGCAGGAAGGGCATGCTACCATGTTTCCTGTCACCTCTCGCGTCTACGCAGAAGCTGGGTTTTGCTGAGTTGTTACATATTTATACGCTGTGCACAAGTGAGTCGTGCACTGTGACCGAGCCAAAATGTGTTTCTGCTCTCAAGTGCCGATCATACACAACCTGATTAATGTGATTGTTTCAGCCGGTTTTAGTAGGTCGCATTCTTTATCAGTTGTGGTTTATTTATTATATAAGGTTCAAATAGGCAGGATGTGGGCTGACTTATGTTTGTTTCTGTGGTTGTTTTGTGTGCACGGATGTCGCCTTTTCTCTCGTGACACTTCGTGTTTTTGTTTTTTCTTTGACTAAATTTATCCTGCAGTCGGTACAGCTCTGCATTGTAGGTCAGCCTCCGTAAAAGGTCAAGTGGTGATTTCACAAGCCTGCTGTGTGTTTAGACAAAGCACACTTAAAGAGGCATCTCTTTGAAAAAGTGTTTGGACCAACACGGCTGCTGCTGCGCGTTTGAAACACGCCAGTCTTTATCTCCGACATCATCTTTTTGTATCATTTTGTAAACCAGTTTTTCAGCTTCCAACAATTATTGTTTAAGCCGGAAGTGGCCTTTTTACTTTTCTTTTCCGTCTCCGTGATCTTTCGTGTACAATAGTGTACTGTTGAGAAGCAGGAGAAAGGGAGGGTGTGTGAAGCAAAACCAGGGGAAAAGAGCCAGCTCTCTGGAACAATTTCTGAAAGAGAGAGAGAGAAAAAAAAAGAAGCCTGTTGTTTCAGCAGAATGCGCGCCTGACGATTTGGTAACTCTCCCCTCCTCCTTCTCTCGCTCCCTTTACTCTCCTTCCCTCCAGCTCTCTCCCCTCAGCCCCGCCTCCTCTCTGCCCGGTCGCCTAGCAACCCAGGGCTGGAGCAATCGTGGCAGGGCCAGAGCGATTCAGCGAGCAGATTGGAGCATGATTTATTAGCTGGGCTCAGGGAGCAGCGAGCCCAGGCAGCTGAAATGGAGCCTTAAAGCAGAGCCGACGTAGAGCACAGAGCGAGAGAGAGAGAGAGAAAATGATGAAGTGGTGTGCACAGCTCCCACAGACACCCAAGCAGTGTAAATGCTACAGCAGGCATAACGTAATTACGGCGAAACAATCAGGCCAGTGACAACACCATGCATGCATGCCTGGCAGGTGTAATTGGTTTTGTCCTACCGGTCAAGAACCGAGACCCCAAATGACGCTATTAGAGTCTCTGCTAATTTTTTTTTCAATACAGAATACCTGGGGACAGACCCGCGAACCGCACGCTGATGTTTTAGGTCCTCGTTAACACATGCAGAAGCACTGTGCATCCTGCTCCTACTGGTCCAGTTCTAATCACCAGTTGTTGTGGCAGATGTTCGCCAGGTTTGTGGTGGAGGAGGCACAATGGAGCAGTACACCTGGGAAGAAGCCACATGCTTAACATCACGTCCTCGATTTATTTTTATTGAATATGTAATTATGTAAGGCAAACGACTTCTTTGTTGTTTGGTTAAATATTTAATGATTATTATTATTTTATTTAATTTTTTTTGGATTTGCAAGATAATCCACAACTACAGCTCTTGAACAGTGCTCCACCTACTGGTTAATGCGCTACACCTCCCACAACACATCAGATCGGTTAAATATTTACTTTCTGGCACAGACTTTTTCTTTTTTCCTTCCTCCGTTCGAGCCTGAGCATGTTAATCTGTTTCTGCTTGTACAAATGCCAAGGTGAGGAAGCGCTAGCATTTGATGGTGCTTGTATTTTTGTTCAATTTGCTGAAATAACATTTCCATTATTTCTAACCGATTCAGTTGGGTGTGAGTATTAAGAGAACTTTGAAGGGGATATATTGTAAAGAAGCGTCGTTTGAGGAATGAAATGCCTCCACCCTGTCCACAGACTGCGCTTTTAAAAGCCATGTGTAAACACTTCCTTAGTTACATAACCAGCACGGACTGTATGTGCTAACAGGCGATAAGAGCTCCATGCCTGGTTTTCTTGTCACCAGTTAATCGTCTCCTGAACCTTTCTGCACTACACAAACACCACTCCAGTCTTCTATCTTTCTTGAATTTTTAATCAGGTGATGTCTTTCCTGTCGTGCCTCAAGTACATTCAATAATCTGCCCAACCCCCCCCTTGAAAGCCAGCATTGAGGGGGTTGGGATACTAATGAGAAAGGCAGATGTAAACCTGCACGGCTTACGCTCATGCCCAAACGCACACATAAAGGCAACCAGAGCAGTGTGATTGCGCTCAGAGCACGCTTGAGTGACAGAAAGCCACCATGCAGCGCAGAACTCCACTCCAGGTTTTACACACTGCCGCCAAACAGAGGCTCCCTAGCAGAAAGATCACATGTAAAGCCTTCCCCTTTGTAGTGGAGGAGCAGAGAGTGACAAGCTATTTCTTGCGCATAAAAAAGCGTCGCACCTTTGGGGACTTTGTGGATTTGCGCCTCAGATTTTCTTCTACCTGCATGTGGACTTTGTCAATCGGATCGTCCGCCGAGCAGACTCGGGCAGGTTTTATTCGCTGGAGTTAGTTGGTGGAAAAAGCATCGGCCGAGATTACTGTGGAGCGGGGCTCGTCTCTGGAACAAGAAAGTAAATCTGCTGCTTGTCTGGTTCGTTGGTTATGAATGTTTTTTTTGTTTGTTTGGTTTTTTTGTTTGCATTTTTTTTTTTATGGCTCCCAGTCTGTGGCGTTTAAAGGAATAGAAATATTTTCACCAAAGAGAATCTTTCTTTTTTTTTATTTAGCTGTTTTATTTCTCTAGCTGTGAAGTTTAGTACGCAGCACTTTAAAAGTTATTCTTTCTTCATGTGAAGAATAGTTGATTTTAAGCCTGATAAAAAAAAAAAAACCCAAATAACACTAAATCCATCATCTGTGATTTTTTTTTTTAAATATGCATCATGGTTTTTTTTTTTTTTAATGTTGTTTTTTTTTTTTTTTTAATCTCTCACTCTCTCTCCTCACCGAAACTGAGATACTCTTTGAAGTTTAAGACTGAGAATTGCTCGATCAGGAAAGGCGTGTTGAGATTCTCTGTAACTTAGTAAAGTTCACTTTTGAACTTCAGTGTACAGTTAGCAGTTTGTTCCAGAAGAAGTTGCCTTAACGTTTGCTTTTTCTTGTGGATTATTTCAAGCTCTCATTTCTCCTTTTTTTTTTTCCCCCCTTAACCTTTAGCCACAGAGTGATTGCTATCAAAATATTTTCTTCTATTTGCAGTATAAGATATTTGTGTACACGTGAACACAGTTATCTGATTTCCTGTCTCCTTTCTGTGTGCCTTTTCACCGACAGAAACGGTTCATAAAAGGACTGAGACAGTATGGCAAAAACTTCTTCAGGATTCGGAAAGAGCTGTTACCAAACAAGGAAACGGTAAGTCGTGGGTTTTTTTTTCCCCCTCTTCTTTTTTTCCCCCCTCGATAGAAAAACGTAATTTTTTTTCTCAGTTGAATCAAGTCCTTTTTGTTTTCGTGGTCTTTTTTTTTTTTTTTTTTTTTTTGCCCCTCCAATTTTGTAATTTATAGAGCAGACATGCTGAAGTCAGATCACGCTGAACCTGGGCTAGTGAAAGAAATGCGATACAAGTAGCTTGCAGATGGACATGGTGCATGGATATTAGATTTAACAGTAAGCATATTAGGTTGTTGGATGGATTCCCGAAGAACAGTGAACACACTGTGTTTGCAACCAAAACAGAACGATGACTGTTTATGCAGTGCTGCTGAGGAAGGCACTCTTAATGTCTGTTCCTCTTCACTGATAACTTCACAGTTTTGCTCAATTTATTACCATCTCTGTTGCTGTATGTCATAAAAGTCTATATTAACTTTAACTGGTAAATTTGTTTAAAGTATTGGTCAGTACATTTGAGACCTATATTCATACAAATGCTTTGCTTAGTTAAATATTAATAGTAGTGCTATTTTACATTTTCTGTCTGCTAGTGTGCCAGCATTTGCATACATACTGTAAAACTAGTTGAACTTGGTTCAAGTGTAAACACTGTTCCAGCTTTAAAAAAAAAAAAAAAAACGTGTTTTTATTGAAAGTATGACTGAAGGCTGTATCACATCTGACAGGTACATTTCACTGGGATTAGAACAGATTTAGACACGGAGATGTTGCATGTGAAGAACGTGCTGTTGTTGACGAAAGATGACTTCTACATTAAAGCCACCGATGTACATCATGGCTTATGAGTGTTGTCCTGTCATTTTAACTAATTCACCAATTGACAGACATAATCCTGCACTCTCGAGTGTGATTTAGTGAGTGTAAGCCAGTTGAGTCTTCTTTATCAGCCTTCTCCATGCGTCACTTCACATATAATATCGAATCTAGTACACAGCGTCTGAGGTCGTGTTTTTCGAAACATCTCATTTTTATTACCTCTTGCGCCCGTAGCACAGTTTGAGAGGAATCCAAGTTGGCTCTGACATAAACCGTTTGTCATTTAAAGGTCAGCTGTTTGCCTTCTTCGTCTCGCGGTCTTTCTGGATCCCGCGCAACACGAGCGAGTCCAAAACGCATGTTAGTCTGTTGATTTAACAAGGGCGATTAGGTATTAAAGAAAATCCTGGGTACGAAAGGAACCAGTGCTGAGACGTCAAATTCAGAGCAAACAAATATTAACCAGGGGAGTGTTGACACAAGCAAATATATGTTTGACCAGAGTAGCAGTTCAGCAACATGTTCAGATTCATGACTTTATTCTTGCTGTGTTTACTCACTCGGTGTAGTAATTAACGTCTGTTAATCATAGAATTAGTTGGGTTTTTATTTAAAGACCATTAACCAATTAAGGTATTAGGATCCTAAATGGATGACCCAAACCCCGAGCCATTGGATATATATATATTTATTATTTTTATTTATTTATTTTTTTTAATATAACCGGTTGCTGTTCCTGTTGATTTACTTATGAGGACGAAGGCTGTAATAAGTCAGGTCCTGACTGGGACAAGTCACAGGTTTGTGAGGTTAGTTCATTATAGTAATTTGTGGAAAAAGCCATTTCTGTCTTGTGGCTAAATCCTTTTTTTTTTTTTTTATTCATTTTTTTTTTTTTTGCTTTTGTGGTGAAAGTCAGTCCTTTGTGCCAGCCCCAATCAGTGCCCTGAGGAAAGTTTGATTTATTTTCTCAGCAGTTATTTTTCTTCACTGTTTCTCCCATCTTGTTTTTGCTCATAAGTAACCCTTTAAATACAAGGTTGTAAATATTTACTGGAAATTATGTTTAGTGCTCATCAAACCCTGAAACCCAAAAGTCCCTGCTATTTTTCTCGCATTTTTTTGTTCAACTCTTGCTTGTCGCATGACGATTCTTTGCTAAATGCTGCCCTTCCCAGCGCAGTTGTTCGACAACTCACGGCTTGTACACAGCTTGTTAAAGTGCCGGGCCTACAGCCAGGACTACAGAGGGCGATACAGTGCAGCGCATCTGTCTCTGCCTCTCCCCTCAGCTCTTATTAGCTGGGTTTCTCATAAAGAGCTGGTGCCAAGAGTAAGCGCCCACTGCTGTGCAAACACACCAGGCCTGACTAGCTCTCTGGAATGCTTTATATGAAGGCAATAAAAGGGGGAGCTAGGGAAGTGGGTGTGTGTTGCCGGACTGTCGCTGTTCTTTTCCCTGCCACCATTTCCTTCACTCAGACGACGACGTCATGGAATCGTTTGTATACCAGTGCTAGAGATGTTCCTAAACATCCCCAACGTGCTTAGTCTACAGATAGCAAATAATTCCTTTTGCGTTTTGTTTTTCCAACACAACTCCTCCCATGAGGCCTTGTGGGAGAATCGAGTCTCGCTGCCACTGTTACTCAACTCTGCTTTTATCGATTCAGGTCTAAGTGATATCGGCGTGCTTCTTTTCACCTCGCAGCGTGCCGTGTTATTACATTTACTAGATAATGATAATTGTATTGGAGTTGGTTATTATTAATTAACTAGATATGTCAAGTCTCTTCCTGCTTCAAAAACATAGTATATTAGTTTAGGAATTAAACAGATGCCTCCAATCATCACTCAACCCCTCTTTAAGGTGTATCTCAGCCATTGATTGTATTTGCGTTCCTGCTGGTCTGGAGACTGGGATCAGCCTAATTGTCCTGGTCAAATTCAACGTATTCAGGGAAGAAGAGAAGCAGAGAAAGGCTGTGGAAAGACGGAGCATTTTTTATCCAGTTAAAAAAAAAAAAAACAGACTCTGTCCAGTGGCATGAAGCAGCACACAGCCTCAGGATCTGCACTTTTCAAGATGACCAAAATGATTTTTATTGGTTCAGCCTAGTAGCAGATGTGTGCCCTTGTGCGATCTGTATACACATCAAATTAAATTCATGGGAGCGTCATCTACCCGGCTGCCTCAGCCCCGGAGAACTTCATGTAATTACACACTAAGGATCGAGCGCTAATTTAAAAGGTTACACAACTGCTCCCACAGTTAGGAGCAGCTGTCTGTGACAAAATAGCGTGCTTGTTTTTGGTAAATGAGGTTGTTGTTTATGGAAAATGTCATTATACTGTAGAGGTTCAACTTCTATCCAGCAGCCAGTCGTTTTACTACTTCTCTCTGCCTCACAGTTGAAGAACAAATGCTTGATTTGCAGTTCTGACGGTCCTTCTTGGCTGTAACGGGCTCTGGCTCGTTTAGTGCAGTTTTGTGAACAAAGCCATTGCTATTCGTGTTGATCTTTGGGATTAGAGTGAACAGCCCCTGTCAAAAAAAGTCGCATCATAGCTGTATATTTTCTTCCGTTGGCAAATCCGCTTACAGCTGCAGGAAAAACAATTGCTGATTCTTGCACATGTCCATCTTTGACCTGTTAAAGCAGAGCTTATATGTTATATTCCAACAGAAACCAGGAATTTCACTAGCTAGCTTTTAATTAGCTTCCAATTCAATATTTTCAGAATAAAATTTTGATAGTGTGTGTCTATTAGGGACAGAAATCATCAGATACAATATGATCACAATACCTCGGTGCTGATTCAGTTTGTACTAAGATTTCATAAGTATCGCAATTTAATTAATATTTGATATATTTTTTCAGATTTCGTTAAAATTCTAAAAAACTTTGTTAGAAAATTTAGAGCAAATAGTTTAGAGCACGCCACATGCAGGATTATAGAGGAACAGCAACATTTTGCCACCTAAATGCAAACATAAAAATTAATTTAAAAATATATATATATTTTGGATTTAGTGTGCTGATACAGGAATTTGTTGCACAAACAACTCACGATATGTAGCTAAATCAAGATTTCTCCTCATCTCTCGTTCATTAAGCCGAATCAGGTTTCACAGTGTGGTTCTTAGTTTTACTTTGTCGACCTTGAAACAAGGATAGATCAACACTTAACCTGCCTGCTGATGTTTCCACAAGAAAAACCGTCTTACCTCTTCACCAGTTGCACAAGTTAGCGATTACATTGACTGTCAATAAATGCCATAATTAATATTTAACCGCTCAAGTCTGGTAAATATTGAGATGAAATACAGAGTGAGTCTAAAATCATGAATATAAATCATTAAATATCATGTTAACATAATTGGCAGACATTTTAGATACCTTCAAACAATTATTTAATTTGAGAAGCCATACTGAATGTTCATTAGAGACTATTAAGCTTTCTGTTCTTATTAAATCGTGAAAGGGGTTCATCAACCTTCTGAACCAGACTGTAGAGTTTAATACAGAAACTCTGAGTCAAAATAC
This sequence comes from Clarias platycephalus, assembly GCA_030068275.1. Taxonomy (NCBI): domain Eukaryota; kingdom Metazoa; phylum Chordata; class Actinopteri; order Siluriformes; family Clariidae; genus Clarias; species Clarias platycephalus. The sequence continues at coordinate 10,173,945 of JAQQZT010000015.1, read as the reverse complement.
TGTCTCACGCTTTCTGCCATCAAGGTTAGAATTACATTCCAGCTACTCCCCCCGCGGACCTCCTCTCTTCCTTCTTTTAGACGGGCAGTCTTTGCCCTGCATCGGGACAGGAGAGCGCAGTCCAAACCCGACTAATGGATGTTTACAGCCGCAGATTGACTGCTTGCACCCAATCACCACATGTTCTTTTTTAGCCTCCAACACATTTGGCTCGAGCGAGCGCGCTCTGGAGACATTTTCTGTGCGCAAGGTTGATTGTCCATTGTTATCTTCCATTTTCTCCCTCTTCTCACTCCCTTCGGCGCTCTTTCCCCCTCACTGCCCTCCCCTCGCATTCTCTCCTGCTCTCCTTTGCCTTGCTTTTGCCAGCTCCAGCCTTAACCGTTTGGCGCCCTGTCAAAGCAGGGGCCTTTTGTGGCTTCATCACAAATCTGCCAGGAAAAACAGAAACCATCTGTTCAAGCCTGGGCTTGAGCACGGATGAGTGTATAAATACAGGAGTTTAGCCTTCACTCTCATACTGCGCACGCATACACGCACACAGACGCACTAGAAGGTCCAGTAAATGGCCCAATTTCCCCTAACAGTATGCCAGAGCTGTTTCTAAATCACAGTGAATAAGGCATGATCTCTTGGAAATTGCAGTTCACACACAGACACACACAAAACCTGCTCACAAACATCCACATCAACACTTACTTGGGGCAGAAATGAGATGGGGGGAAAAAATCCCTTAGTGCAGTGATAGGAGGTTAAGCCTCTTCCTTGTCAGATAATCCACCCCGCAGAAATATCCTGCAGATGGAAGCTTTCTGAAACAGCCTATAATTCAGCGCTTAAGTTATCAGGATTTTTTGTTCACCAGCATGTACACGTGTTTTTACTGCTAACAAGTATGAGAGAGGTCATAAACCAAAAATGCAAGTGGTTTAGTTATTGCTATGTATGTATATATTTTAGTTATTACTAAACACACATTTTTATATTTTAAAAATACATGTTTTGACCTCACTGTGAATATATTTTTGTTTTATTTATTGTATATCATAATACATATAAAATAAGCATTCTAGTAACTAGTATTGTAAATAGGACATGTATATACATATAGGGATGTATATATAAAAAAAGTCAGTTTACTGCATCTAAAATTAAAGTTCTATTCACCAGAGTAAAGGGAGCAGAAACATTTTGTTTCCTCAAGCATGGCTTAAAATGTCTCCACACACTGTAGGACAGTTTGACATTTTGATGTTCGTGAAAGTGACTTCAATAATGTAGGCGTGGGTCTGATGCAAGCCATTTTCTTTTTCCCCTCCTCAGGGACTATCTTTTATTTTTGCATCACTGCACGGTATCTCCCTTCATAAAAGACTAATAACTGCTCCTGTTGCTCCTCCTACGATTCTGCATTGTGCTGGGAGGTTTTGTTTTCAGCTTTTCAGACCGTGCTGGAAAAGGATAGGCAAGTGTAAAGAGGAAGGAAGATGACTAGAGCTGGCTTAGCAAAGCTCTCTTCCCTTCAAATCATGTTTCCTCTCCCATGACTTGAAAGGCTGTTTTCTGTAGGTCTCCATCGCCCAAGGAAATTCGTCATCACCGCATCCACTTAGAACATTTCATCAAGTCAGTTCAGCCTCACCTCCGCGCGTCCAAATATTGCCCAAGCAGATCGTATTAGACACAGCATTATCACTACGCTTATGAATGTCTGCTCTCTAGCCGTTTTCGCTTGTTTTTATAGCCTGCGAACTAAATTACTTTTGAATGACCATAGTGATTCCTTTCCTAGCAACAGCACTGCCCTAGTTACTGAACTGAACATTGGGAGAATTTTATCCTTGGCAATTTTTTATTATTTTTTTTTTCACGTAAAATTCTCTTTTTCGTAAATCGGCCGACTTTTTCCCCTAATCTCCTTTTATAAGTCTGGGCTTCATCGCTTAAGTCCAGCTCCAGAAAGAAGAGAGGGGAGTGGTTGAATGTAGAGTGTGTTTTCCATAGCAAAGAAAGCAATGCCCTCTGTCCTCCTGAGCAGTTTTGATCTGCACATTTCAATTAGATTTCACATCAGGAAGTCTGCCATCCCTTGGCCAGCACCTGCGCCCTGTTCATCCTTGCCAAAGCCTTACACTTTTCCAACACACTCACACACCCCACACGCTTACACAGGCCATTATTTCCCCCCAACATGATATCACAGCGAAATTACCCAAAGGAGAGTCCTGCTCTAATCGCATGTTGTAAAGGGTTATCGCGGGACGTTAACATGAACCTGTTTTCCAAAACAGTGGAAACAGGATTGGCATGAAAAGTCCCTTTTCCTTCTTGTTTGTTTTGAAAGTGTGGTGAGAGGCTAAGGTGGGTGGAAGGCTCAGAGTCAAAGTAGAGGATTTGTCACACTTGTGTTTCTCATTTGGCTATCGTCTCAACCACCCACAAGTAATTGATGTAATTGTGATAATTGATATTTCGCCTACTCATGTCCGCAAGCGTGCTCTGAAGAGAGGGGGGTGAGAGTGAGCTACGCTGCCTGTCCTGTTGCTAGTGCTTTAAGCCAGAAGCATGTGGGAAACATTTGCAGAAAACGGGCTCTGAGGAAGTCTTTACTTCTAGTAAAACGCTATAGATAGAATTAGTTTTTCCATACATATTTTTATTACTACTATAATTACAAAAGACTAACACTGGTTTAGCCTACTTTTCCAAGTATAAATAGCACAAGACTGAGCTCTCGCATCCAGCAGCCTGTGTACTGTTTATGCTTTTTCGTGATAGCATCCCCCTCATAATTTCCAAATCTAATTTAAAAATCTTACCAGTCTAGATTTTCTACGTACCTTTACCTAAAGTGCTTTGCCCAAGCAGTGCATCAAGAAAACTTTGAGCGTCAATTTAAATGATCCACTAGGATAATGAAAACTTGCTGGTCAAAAAAAAGTATAAATGCTAGTCACCAAGCTGTTTTATAGATTTATAGAGGAGCATTTTACCAATGACCAATTTGTGTCAAAAAGAACAGCTGAACCGAAAATAGAAAGTAATCAGTATACTTTAATGGCATCTAAATCCAATTCATGCTGAGTTTACCAGACGTCATACCCATTACCTGTCCTATTTCATCAAGCCTGCAAACCTTGATATGTTAAGGGGTTTTCGGCCAATTGAAAAATTTTCTGTTGCCAAATGATTATGCAAAAGGAAGTCGGGAAAGGTAGACAATGTTATAAACCACCACAGGCGGAATGCCACATAATTGCTCCCTCCGTCTGGTCATACTTTCAGGGTGTGTGTATTATTTTGAAAGCCGTCGGAAAGCACCAGTTAATTTGCGCAGGCTGTCTCAGCAAAAGCTTCTTCTGATCCGTGATTGCATGTGTTAATGTTTCAGTAGGGTATTGATTTGCTGGCTGGCTTTTGTGTGCCGGATTTATACGCTCTGCTCCCTGGCAAGCGCACCCTGAATGTTTGATTAAAGTTCAATTGACTCTTCCAACGAAGGGACTCTGAGCCGTTTCACTCGCTATTTGTAGCGCCAAAGCTCTCCCCGACATGTTCTTTTGTTCCCATTCAAGCGCCTGCCACCCAGGCAGCCACCAATGTACTGATCCTAATATCCCAGCATTCAGCCAGCCTCGCTGCCTAATCCTGGAACACAGACAGCCGCAGCATAACGCGCCAGGCTGGAGTAAAACCCGGCATGGAGTCTCCCTCTCGGTATCCTTGTTCTCTTAATCGCTAGCTGACCTCAGCACTAAACCTTTCTCGTCAGCCACCCTCTGAAAATAAGCCTCTGTTTGTGGGCTGTTATCAGTTTGACATTTGAGGGCTTTTACTACAAACAAAGGGGGGAGCAAAAAAACGCAGCTAACAGCTTTGTTTATTTTGGACTAGTGGATCAGCATAAATTTGTTACCTCTTGATTTGTAACAGCAGTTCAGCAGTGGGTCATTTTGATAAGATTTCTTTTTTTTTTTTTTTTTTTTTTTTTTTTTTTTTTTGAAAATGGCATTAAACATTTTCAATATTCTCTATTTTGCAGGGAGAGTTGATAACTTTTTACTATTACTGGAAGAAAACCCCCGAGGCTGCTAGCTCCCGAGCCCACCGCAGACACCGAAGGCAGCCTGTCTTCCGTCGGATCAAGACCCGAACAGCGACCACGCCTGTCAACACTCCCTCCCGACCGCCTTCCAGCGAGTTCTGTAAGTGCTCTTCCTTCCCTAGAGACCGACAGCAGACATAGCTTAACAGGGCGTTCCAGTACAAAAATAAATTCACTGAGGCCCCTCTCCCCTATATCACGAGGAAAATTTATTCATGATTTTTCAGGCACGGAACCCAAATGAAATGGCATTGTGTAAAATGTAAATTCACAATTCTTGGGGTTTGGGCTTGTTGTTATAACTCTGGCTTTCTCCTACAGTGGACCTGAGCTCAGCCAGTGAAGATGACTTTGACAGCGAAGACAGTGAACAGGAACTGAAAGGCTACGCCTGCCGCCACTGTTTCACAACCAGTAAGAAAGTCCTCTTTTTACTATGCTAAATGTCCATTCCAAAGGTTAGACTGGTGCATTCTGATATTGTGCGAGGCAGGCTTGTGTATTTCACGTCCTTTTTGGATATTTTATAACGCATCCTCCAACAAGACATTCGGCTGACTGAAATATGAGCTTTTCACAGCCAGCAGTTAGTCAATCCCCAGGTGTAGTGATCACAGTATTAGATTTTAGTAGTAACACAGAGAGACAGGTGGCGTTCCTACAACAGTGCTAGCATCACAGACGTGTCAGGCCCTTAATAATCCCCACAGCAGGACTGTAATTACTCTCCGTTTGAGAGAGCCGTGCTACTCACCCGCGCTCTCTCCACTGGCAGATGGACCTTGGAGGATGTTGCTGCTAATTTCATCCTACCTGACAGTTACTCATTTGTTCTTTGCCTCATTAAACCCTCTGACTTGTTGGGTGCAGTTGGCACTCACAGTACTCCCATATGGTACGAACTACAAGCCTCGCCACGTAATGCAGCATGGCAAGCCCGAGTGTGAACGTTCAGATGTCTGTGTGATGTAAGAGTGTGAGTCAGGGATAGGCTAGGTCATGTTAACTTCTCCCCAGTCAATGAAATGCAGTGCTCATCTAGAGTCGGAAATGTGTTCGCAGCCTCCAAGGACTGGCACCACGGGGGCCGTGAGAATATCCTGCTGTGCACCGACTGCCGCATCCATTTCAAGAAGTACGGTGAGCTGCCCCCAATCGAGAAGCCTGTGGACCCGCCACCGTTTATGTTCAAACCCGTCAAAGAGGAAGAGGATGGGCTCGGCGGGAAGCATAGCATGAGGACTCGACGGAACCGTGGGCCGGTGAGTCTCAGTCATGGGGCAAACCGTACTTTAAGATATGGTTTTAGATTTGCTTACATTTTAGTACACTATGATTGTGCAGTCATTTATAAGTGTTTTTTTATTCAGATGTCGACGCTACGAAGTGGCCGGAAGAAGCAGACAGCTAGCCCCGATGGCAGAGCCTCACCAACCAATGAGGACCTACGCTCAAGTGGCCGGACGTCACCCAGCGCAGCCAGCACGTCCAGTACTGACAGCAAGATGGACTCTGTGAAAAAACCCAGCAAGGTATGGAATCATTCGGCACTCGGTACCATTGCAAAATGTTGCTTTTTCCTGTGCATAAATGGAGCCTAAATATTTATCTTCTATTACAACAGAAGATAAAGGAGGAGGCACCATCGCCTATGAAGAGTGCTAAACGCCAGAGAGAGAAGGGTTCCTCAGACACAGAGGAGCCTGAGAGAACCAGTGCTAAGAAGTCAAAAACTCAGGTAGGATTCCATTACATTGACTGCCTCAACACCTCAATATAATTCACTAAAGTTCGACCATACTTCACGATCAGGTTTCGTAGTTACCTCTCTGAAATACAGACCTGGTACAAAGTTATCAGATAGTTGAAATTAGAGCATGCTTTAGTTCTGTAAAAAAAAAAATATTTTTTTAAAACTTATTTATGTATTGTCCTACAGGAGTTGAATCGACCTGACTCACCCTCGGAATGTGAAGGAGAGGGCGAGGTAGAAAGTTCAGATGGCCGCAGTGTAAATGACGATGGCAGCGATCCCAAGGACATCGACCAGGACAACCGTAGCTCGTCTCCCAGCATTCCAAGCCCGCGTGACAACGAGAGTGACTCTGATTCTTCAGCGCAACAGCAGGTCCTCCAGGGCCAGCACCCTCCTGTAATACAATGTCAGACGGGCACTTTGCCCCCTGCACCGCCTTCCTCCACTGCCACAGCACCTACACCCCCAACATCAAGTGCAGCGCCGCTTCCTTCACCGTCCGTGCCCACCACTCCCATTCCTCCACAGCAGATTGCTTCAGCAGGCCCACTTTCTCACATTCAGTCTGGAGCTGCACTTCATCCTCCAACGTTGCCTTCGCCTCATTCGCCCTTGCAGGCCATCCCTCAACCTCCTGTGACCTCCCAGAGTGGCCCACAAGCTCTACAGCCTCAGCTGCATGGCCCCATGCCTCCAATGGGTCATCCTCTTCAGGCAGGGCCACACATGCCTCATCCTCATGCTTCCTTACCTCCACAGAATTTTCCTCTCGCACAGTCTCAGGTCCCCCCTTCCCCCATGTCAGCTCAAGCACAGGCCTCCTCACTATCCCAGCAACAACAGCAGCCACCACCTCACACTCCTCCATCGCAGTCTTCATCTTCCCAAAGTGGCACTCAGCCTCCACGAGAGCAGCCCTTGCCTCCTGCGCCCATGTCCATGCCTCACATAAAGCCTCCGCCCACTACCCCCATCCCCCAAATGCAAAACCCTCAGACACACAAACATCCGCCACACTTGTCAGCCCCACAGTTCCCCCAGAAGCCACCCAACCTTCCGCCTCTGCCTGCCCTAAAGCCCCTAAGTTCTCTTTCTACGCACCATCCGCCGTCTGCTCACCCGCCCCCATTACAACCCATGCCTCAGCCTCCGGCCGCTCAGCCTCCAGTGCTCACGCAGTCTCAGAACCATGTGCCTCCTCCGGCTCCACCACTTCCCTCACCCTCCACCACTTCCTCACAACACACATCTTCGCAGCCACCTTTCCCTCCTCATGCCTTCATTCCAGGAGCCTCACCTGCTCTTCCACCCTCCTCTGTTCCTTCTTCTGTGGCAGGACCCCTGGCTGCACTGCAGCAGCCCCCCTCATCCATCTCCATGCCCCTACCCGCTTCCATCAGTGCGCCCTGCACGGTTCCCGCCACCATGCCTGCTGTGCAGATTAAAGAGGAACCTTTGGACGAGGCAGAGGAGCCTGAGAGCCCGCCACCTCCACAGAGGAGTCCTTCTCCAGAGCCCACCGTCGTCAATACACCCAGTCATGCCAGCCAATCTGCACGGTACAACACATTCTTATCTCTAATCTTGTACATCATTGTACCTAATGAACTACAAACACTGTTATCCAGGTTATGTAGTAATTGCTTAAAAAAGTTTGACTGGCCTTTCTTTGCCTGCTGATGGGAAGTTTGAATCATTTTAGTGACTCGGCTCTTTGAATCTCGTTCATCAAAATGAACGAATCTTTTTTTCACCATAAGTATAAGGCCATTTAGGTCATTTCGTTCTTTTGATCAGAAATAAAATAAAATGTTGCATTTTAAATAAAAAGACCCCCCCGCATACGTCTACATACACAAATTTTGGCTATAGTTCCAGTAATGAAAATATTCCAGTGCAGCTAAGGACATATTATAATAAACAGAATGAGTAGCTCACCTCTCATATCTTCCAGTCTGAGTCGTTCGTTCTTTTGAATCTATTGCACCGCATAGCGTCTATGGGAGTCAGAGATTCATTCAAAAAGAACGAATTCCTAAAGATTCTTTCAAAAAGAACGAATCGTTCATGAACGACCCATCACTAATAGCTGACCCACCATCATCATACAAACACAGGCATGACATTAATGCCTGTATTGTTAAATTGAACGGATGGGTCAGTACACCAGCATCACTCGTTCAGTCTGTTTTGCCGCACACGCACACTGCCAGTGAATAGCAATCAGGCTGCTAATGCACCCAGGGATGTAGCTTATTATGTCAGTGGCACTGAAGAGACTGATTTAGTTTGCTTTACTCAAGAATAATGAGCTGACATGCCAGGGGTCATCTATTTGTCACAAAGTAATTGCACGTCAAATGGTCACAGCCCCTCCACAGGCACAAGTAGAGCTAGTTTTTCTTAAATATTTGTGCATGTTGAATTAATAAAATTTTTGTTCCTTCCCTGTCGGTTCAGGTTCTATAAGTACCTCGACCGAGGCTACAACACGTGTGCAAGAACCGATTTCTACTTTACTCCACTGCCATCGTCCAAGCTGGCGAAGAAACGCGAGGAAGCACTGGAGAAAGCAAAGAGGGAAGCAGAGCAAAGAGTACGAGAGGAGAAAGAGAAAGAGCGGGAAAGGGAAAAAGAGAGGGAAAGAGAACGTGAACGAGAGAAAGAGGCAGAACGAGCTGCGGTACGTTTTATTGTTTTAGCCAGATTTTTGTTAAATAAATATTTGCTACTCCTCGTATGCCTAATGAGAATCTCTTGTGACTTTTACAGAAGGCATCCAGTTCTCACGAAGGCAGACTAGATCCTCCAATGGTTGGGCCAGCTCACATGCGGCCACCCTTCGATGCCACTCCAGCTACTATTGCTACTGTGCCACCCTATATTGGCCCTGACACGCCAGCGCTGCGCACACTAAGCGAGTACGCTCGACCCCATGTCATGTCACCCACTAACCGCAACCATCCATTCTTTATGCCGCTAAACCCAGCCGAGCCTCTGCTGGCGTACCACATGCCGGGACTGTACAATGCCGACCCTGCGATGCGTGAGCGGGAGCTGAGAGAACGCGAAATCCGTGAGCGTGAGATACGTGAAAGGGAACTAAGGATGAAGCCAGGTTTTGAGGTCAAACCGGCAGACCTAGACAGCCTGCACCCCTCAGCCAACCCTATGGAGCACTTTGCCCGTCATGGCCCCATTGGATTAGCCCCCATGGCAGGCCACCCGTTCGCCTCTTTTCACCCAGGACTCAATCCTCTGGAGCGTGAGCGCTTGGCCCTGGCCAACCCTCAACTGCGGGCCGAGATGTCCTACCCAGAGCGTCTGGCTGCCGAACGCCTGCATGCCGAGAGGATAGCCAACGATCCAATCGCCCGGCTGCAAATGTTCAACGTGACGCCACACCATCACCAGCACTCGCACATCCACTCTCACCTCCACCTGCACCAGCAGGACCCATTACACCAAGGTGAGGGAATTTTTTGTTTATTTTTTTTTAATCACATCAATCATTAAAATGCATAATAATTACTCGCATGCTTGGTGTGTGAAGCAATGCATGCAGCAGCCGTTATGCTCAGTCTGTGTCTGATGATTAAGATTGGTGTTTGAGTGTTGGGCATGAAATTTTGTCTGTATTGTTGTATTATTGTGATGAATTTGTACCCTGACAATTTGCTGCTGACACGGAGTAGGTGGTGGTGAATGTCTTGTGTGTCCACCAGGCTCCGGAGCCCATCCGCTTGTAGATCCCCTGGCCGCTGGACCCCACCTGGCCCGCTTCCCGTACCCGCCTGGAGCCATCCCAAACCCGCTGCTTGGCCAGCCACCACACGAGCACGAGATGCTGCGGCACCCTGTATTCGGTACGTCTTCCACCATCAGGATCATATCACAAACCAAATTGGCTTGTACCATTCTCGCTCAGATCATTCTAAAATGCTACTATACAACTGATTCACTCAGACTTGGGACTTAACTTGTCTACTTTGTTGCGTGTGTTCATGTTGCAGGTACGTCATACCCTAGAGAATTGCCAGGGGGTTTGCCTCCACCTATGTCAGCAGCTCACCAGCTGCAGGCTATGCACGCTCAGTCTGCAGAGCTGCAAAGACTGGCCATGGAGCAGCAGTGGCTTCATGGCCACCACCACATGCATGGAGGCCCTCTGCCTGGACAGGAGGACTACTACAGGTCAGTGAGTCACATGGGATAATTGGATACTTGTATTCTATCTCTCTCAAAAACTCATGTGATAACCATAACCATTTCCTGACTTTAATGTTTTGACTGAAAGTCAGTCCTTATTTATGTGGGCATTTTGTTGTAAGACATTTGTTTGACTGGTGGTGTTTGTCATCTCATCCCCACAGCCGGTTAAAGAAGGAGAGCGATAAGCAGCTGTGACCATTTAGAGGGATGTGACATCACAGAGGTCAGCAGGACACAGGAGGTCGCACCAGAACAGTCAGACAGGAATTAGCGGGCCCTTGGGACATTTAAAAAAAAAAAAAAAAGTGACAAGGATAACCTGATAACATTTTTTGTTTTGTTGTCAGTTTTCTTTATGGACATTTTTTGTTTTATTTTCTCAAGACTTCATTTTTTTTTTTTTTTTTTTTTGGTATATAGCGTTCAAGTAGTGACAACGTCCTCAAGACTGATTGTGACTTACCTGCATGAACATCCTCTGCGAAGCTTCCCTGACATTTTTGTAGGTGCTAGAATACCAGACACTTTGTCACTGTGCTTATTCCAAAAAAAAAAGGAAAAAATTACAAAAAAAAAAAGAGAAGTCAGGCCATTATATCTGAAAGTGCTATCTTAAATTCAATGTTTATTTTAATACATTGTAGGAGGTTTTTAATTTTAAGAAAAGCTGCAGCATGGCATTTTTTGAGTCTGTAAATAGTATATATAAATATATATACATATGATTATTATAATTATTATTATTATTATTAGGTGTCGATTATGACTGATTTTGTTAGACCTCCAGTATAATAGTTCTGAAGCATCATCCCTTGTTTCAGAGGGGAAAGAGATGGCATTATTTGAGTAGGTAGCCATGTCACACGGTCGCGGTCCATAAAACAGGGTCGCAAAGAAATGGCGGTACCAGATTTTTATCCACACACACACGAAATGAAGGCTCAAGTTGAGCTGCTTTTCATCCTATAGACTGTCAGCCACAGATACACATTCAGACCCATTTATGACGTCATTACCATCTTCATTTCCTCCAAGTGTGATGGCTCCAAGGCTGTGCACGGTGGATTACAAAAAATTGCACTGAAGAACGTCACAAAATTAAATGTTCAATTCTAATTGGTTTTAAATGAACGGACAATATGAACGAGTGCATTTTAAAAACTTGTTAATACTCTGCACCAAAGTAACAAAATTGTTTTTATATAGCTAAATTTTCATGCAACATTCTAAACGTACTTCTTGATTCAAAGATTCCAGTACGACGTAATTTTTTTTTAATTTTCCTCAGTACTTTTCATGGATGCTTTTAGTGATTTTAAACCAGTTGTTCAGTGCTAATAGCAGTGCAGCCCCCCACCTCCTCTACTCAAGTGACTCTGCCTCCAGGTGTGAGGCTCCTCACTCAGTCAAACCTCACTGTGATACTCGAAAGACATGTTTCTCCATATAAGATGGAATCAAGAGCTTTGAACAAGAATATGCGTATTTTGTGTGTGCATGTTTGTAGTAGTGGAGAAGAACATGTTACCACTGCAGCTTCTCTCTGCATTCCTGACACTGCACTTCGTATGAGCTGTGATGGCCATCATCCACTGTTACATGCAGTATTTCACTCTTTTCATGTCTCACACAATCATGTTCATTTTACATTCATTTATGCTCTTAATGCCAGAAGGTATTTTTTTTGTTGTTTTAGAATTGGAAAAATACTTGATAATCAGTGCTGTAGAAGATATCAGCTTGGGTTTATTTTATCAGTTAAGAGCTGGGGGGGGAAACATCCAAAGCTTGCACAGAATCTTGTTTGTGTCAGCCGAAGCCCAAACCCCATCATCAAGCATTTTTTTTTCTTTTTGAGTTGAACTCTGTCATCTACCTGTCTCTGTCTCTTCAATGTATACAACATTCTCATTTTGTTTTCGTCATTTCCTCTCTTTTTTTGTCCAATTTTCTGTGTCTTAAAACCTTCGATGTTGAGTGTTGTCAATGGTTGAGCTTCTTGTTTCAAAGCGGCAATAGCAGAATGTAAATTCTGACTGCTAAGATTTATATATACTGGTATCTTGAAGCTTATTGTATATATTAGTAGTCGCCATGGGATGACACAATGTAAACAAAAGTAGAAATAATTAAAAACAAAAATTGTGAGTCCTGTGTTCTGCCCATTTGAGTATTTTGTAATTTTTTTGAAAATTTTGTGAAATTAAAATAAAACTAAGTTACACCACATGGATACTTGATTTCTAGTTATCTTTTTTTCTTTTGGTATACCACATGGCAAAAGTAAATGTTCATACTAACAAAATACCTGTTTGTTTTTTTTTCTCTATACTCTGCAGTAAATTTGGAAAAAATCTGAATGTTCAGTAGTATATTGTGAATAAGAGATAAATTTTCTGATAACAGAAACAGTTTTAAGGACATATTCACAGTATCCGGATAATTGAAAAACAGATTAGCCAAAGTTTTAGTTTTTTCTTTCTTTCTGGGTCATTATGATACCACTGGGAGGTCAAACACAGCGAAACGTGAGTCATGACAAAAAAAAAAAAAAGCTACCGGGAGAGGTATGAAGGTTAATCAGGCAGGTATGAAGGGCGAAAGCAGCCACAGCAGTAGCAGAAGTATGTCAGGATCAGCAGCGGGAGTGCACATACAGCACAGAGAGAAGAGTGTATTGGGTATGACCTTGTACTACAGTGATGTAAACGGGACAACGTTGTGAACATAATGCAAGCATGAACTCCAGCATCCATATCTGACGAGCGCATTAGTTTTTTGATTAACCAGCCTCCAACCACTATCTGCACACACTTGATCTATAACTTGTACATCATGGGCATAAACATGCTGCAAATAGTAATACCAGTGTCTGAAATAAATCTTACTCTAATGTTAATTTACCCTCTTATTAAGTGGTTAGGAAGAAAATTTAATAGACCCAAACATCCAGTTGCTGCTTTTTACGCATTAGAAAGACTACCTATATCAGTGACAACTAGAAAAGAGAGCAACACAGAGGCTGAGATCTCAACCTGCCACTGAGTAACAACATGGGAGGTCTTATCAGCTCTTGAGGGTTGCACTCCTGGTGTGACTGAAGCACGATCAGAGGGGAAGGCTGGAAGCTTCATTATCATGTTTCAGCAACATAAGACAGCAGCGCTGCGGTGGGTCTGCTCATTCGCCAAGATGGCTGTCAGGTTTGTCAGGTTTCTGGTCTCTGTATGAGACTCTGAGCCGCAGTTAAAGAGGTTTTTGGATGAAATGCCGGGATGTGCCACCTAAAGAAAAACATCCAATAAGGTGGGAATTACTCTAGAAGGTGTATGTTAAACAAGCTATTACTACACCTCGCAGCCAAAAAGAAAATTGCACTGATATATAGTGTTGAACCGTCTTTGGCTATTATTACCATCGTTGTATCATTTCGATGAGCTCATGCAATGTCACAACATTTATTTCCATCTATAGTCGCATTAATCTCTCTCCAAGATCTTTTTCAATTAATGTGTAAAAATGATGTCTCATGCTCCCTGGATCTCTCTCAAAATTTGAGTCTGATGAATCCTGGCATTGTCATCTTTGAATAAGCATGTGCCATCAGAGAAGGAAAAAATCCATTGATGGAAAGATCTGGCCATTCAGTATATTCAGGTAGTTAGTTGACCTCATTTGTTTGGGTATATAATGTTTCCCTGAACAACAGAAGCAATCCCAGATCATAACACTATACCCATACGGACTTGTACAGTACACACTAGGTACAGTATGATGGGTGCATCACTTCACCTGCCTCTCTTTTTACTCTGACGCACGCATCAATCTTGAACAGCGTAAATCTGGCCACATGACCACCTTCAAATGGTCCAAAATCCATTCTTCATGCTCCCTAGCAAATTGAAGCCTTTTTTTCCTGATTGTCCTAAAGTGATTTCTTAAGGCTACACAGCTGTTTAGTCCCAATCCTGAGAGTTCTCCTTACACTGTGTTTTTTTGTGGAAATGCCTGGAAATTGCTCATCCAGGATGTTTTTCTGAACGTTTCTACCTCAAAGATGATGGTTCACGCACTATCATTCCAGGTTTTAATACTGCATTTTATTAACCCGATTTTAGTAATTTCAGCAATCTCCTTAGTTGTTTTCTTTGCTTCATGCAGGCCAATAAATTGACTCTTCAGAAACAGTGACATCTTTACCGCGACCGCCGGATACGACTTCTGACATGGTTGTTTAAGAAATGAAATGCCATTCATTGCATCAGTTAGGGATAAATAACTTGTTGCCAGAGGAACCATATTAATCACTGCTTTATTTATTCAATGGGAGGCTCTTGATAAAAATAATACACTAAGGCAATTAGAAAACATTGGAATATTTATTTGATCCGTTTCAACTAAATAAAAAAACTGGTAAATGACTGCTGGTAAAGTTGAGTCACCTGTGTTTTGGCAGCTGGTATATGAGATTTAAACTGGATTTAAACTAGGAGCGTTAGTGTGTAATATTCTGCATCAGTAGCATAATGTCTTTGCTTTTAAAAAAAAATTGCAGGATTAAAGTGCTGATAAACTAAAAACAAAGGGTGAGCACTATGTTAGATCCATCATATATTTTAAACACGTGGGCATAGGAAAGTATGTTATTGATAGTAGTAGTTGAAGTAGTAGACGTGTGAAACAAGTGTAGCATAGTGCATGTAGCTATTGAACTAGCCTAGCCTAGTCCCTGGCCTCACCGACCACAACAAAAGCAAAACTGAACACTGGTTCAAACCCCCTGGCTAAACCTTTTGTGTTCTCGTTATCTGGAGGTCAAACACTGGAATCAACTGTATCTGTCTGTATCAGCTAGCGTTAGCTAATGCTATTGAATTCACAATGATAGTGCACTTTATAAGATGAACATGTGTACATGTACCTTCCTAGACGACGTGAAATGTTGCATGTTAATTCCTGATAGAGATCCTAGGATCACTGGGGTATAACCCTGGTATGTCATCTTAATTAATGAGGTATTATTACTACGCATGTGTGTCAGGATTTTAAAGAATGTGCTTGACTGCTTGGGGTAATCCTACGTAGTTAGAACGTGCTGGTCCTCTGCTAGCGCTTGATACGGACGGATGAAGCGTATGGTGTTGCAGCATTTTTGACGGTGGCTTTGGAGAACAGAAGTCACATCCCTAAAAAGTTCATTTCTAGAATAAAGACAGGTCTGCGTTCCTATTGAAAGCTCAGTAAATGCAGTTAGTTCTTCTCACTGATTTCCAGAGCGAAGCAATTCAGACAGGCTTCGCCCATAGCAGTATGAAGTTATATCATTAGATCATCTGTTTATGACAGCCATCTTGAAGTGAATAGAAACACCTCCACACAATAATATTTCCAATCTGTCTTTCTGTCTCTTTCTGTCTCTCTAGGTGAGAGCGGGCACGGTTGAGGAAGCTGGTGCTCTCTGGTGGGGTAACTGTGCAGTCGGTCCATGTTATTAGACAGCTGCTGCGTGTCCCTCCGGTGTTAGGAGACATGTGTGTGAACAGGAGAGCTGCTCTCAGCTCTCTAATGATATCCCACTCTCACATTCCTGCCATAGCAGATCACTATTCCCTCGTCTGTTCCGCAACACCAGAGAGATCTGCATTTGGCCAGGGCCTGTGCATTCCTCACCAACATACCCCACCCTCCCCCACAGCCTTCCTTTTATTTCTTTGCATTGCTGTCTGTCTTTCTGACGGATTACGTTGTTGTCCTGTGTGATATGTGAAATCTCTATTTTACACTCACTCCCTTGGGAAGCCCGCCATGCTGTAAACCGTTCCGTTTGCGATGGTTTGTTTAATGATGTACGCCTCTTTGAACCATCACGAATTTATGTTTATGGCAAAGGTGATGACTTCATTTCTGCTAATAGTAAAATGGTAATAACTAATAGTAAAAAGGCATGACTTTGAGTTACATCATGTCGTTATAGCAGGAAGACAAAACTGTCGGACCAGCAAAGCGGAACTCACAGTTTGAACCTACTGACTTTGATGACTGTCTATGTATTATTATTGTTGCAGTATACTGGAATCCTGAGCCTTTCTGCTGCCATTAAAACAAGAGTAATGCACTGCAAACACTTTTAAGACTCGGTGACAAACTGAAATAATATTTACATGTATCTAGAGCTGTTTAAAATATAGACGTTTTAGGATATACCACGGCATTCCTTTCTCTCTCTCTCTCTCTCTCTCTCTCTCTCTCTCTCTCTCTATA
>JAQQZT010000015.1:10144879-10157602 GCA_030068275.1 Clarias platycephalus | reverse complement strand
GTGGACTTAAGTAAATAAAAGTTTCTTGTGAATGTTTGAGGCCCCATGAGTGTTACTCTGCACACCCGCAGGGCCTGGTGGGTGACTCATCCTGCAGGGGTTTGATGTTGTCCTGGGCCCTGGAGACAGAGAACAGCTTGACCTTGTGTGTAATGAGCGTCCTGTGATAGATAGCCATGCCATCCCGCTCACTCGCCTTTTTTGTGGGGCTGTCTGATTTCCCAGACACAGATAGATTGGTCTTTGTTTTTCCTCGCACCTTCACCACAGAATTAATCTTCCCCCTAGTCCATCCTGCGCAATGCCTCCAACCAGACCGACACCGCCCGGGCCGGCAGGTGATAAACTCACATGCCAGGGGTAAATGCTTCCGGCCTGCTTGAGCATCCCCGCCTCAGACAGCTGCTGAAAGAAGATGTTTAAATGCAAAGCCACCGGGGCCTCTTTCACCTTGGATTCTATAAAGAGTGGATTATTTATCCTTAGACCTCTAGGTACAATCCATCTTGGTATGAAATGTTTCTTTTTTTTTTTTTTTTTTTTTTTTTTTCCAACCATTATGCTTGTTCATGTAATGCCTAATCCTGTGTGTATCTGCCAACCACCGATCAGACAAAAGGTAACACTTCATTTTTATAAATTAAGGGATCATACTGTATCCAGAGAGCACTGAATTAGCATTTATCAACAGCGTTCAAACTAATGTGAGACATTTCATTGTGTATTAAGAAAATGATAAAAAAAAAAAAAATGTTTTGGTTGGCTAGCATTCACTGACTTGTATAATTTATGATGGTAGCTTCTAAAATATTCATAAACCTTTCCGATGTCTCTTTATTAAAGGCTTCATGAGGGTTCTTTACAGGTTGTTTAATGCTCTCAATAAGGACTTTCCATTTTGCAGGTCTTTCCTAAATGAACACTCTTGTCAGTTTTAAGGGCTTCTTCAAAAGGACAAAACAAAAACCGCGTGAGGTGAAGAACCCTGCCTGGAGACGATCCTCCTCCTAACGGGATTTCTATAAATTCTCATCTCTCCCTTTCATTTCCGGATATACCACCTCCCAATTTCCTACTCAGTGACTCCTACCACTCAATTCAATGGGCTGTCTAACATAAAGCAGAAGCTGCGCAGAACTCCAGCAGAAGTCGCAGAGTTCTCCCTTCTTTTAGTTACTCAATCATTTTCAATACCAGTAATAGTTGATGGAATGGCCTGCACTCTCAAACAAGAAATGACTTTTACTGCTACAAGTATAATGAAGATAAGCAGTGAGCAACCAGTATATAAGAAATCCTGGGCAGTAAATTAGAATTTCTCACATTTGATGAAATATCTTCTTGTGTCCCTATGTGGAAACCTCTGAAGGCTCCAGATAGACCTGTTCGTTTTAGAAAATACACCAAGTAACAGAAAACTAGAACCGTTAACTACCTAGTAAAACATTTTAGTTTTAGTATTTAAATTATGTATCTATTCAGAAAACAAATTTTAAACAAAATTTTGTTAAATGAATGTGAATAAATGTTTTAAAGTGAAAAGTGCCTAAAGATAGAATCTAAAAGTCAGTTGTTTACGTAACAACCTTAGCAGCAACCTCATTTCCCCTCTCGTCTGTTCCAACCACTCAGCATTCAACAGCAGTATACTATTACTGTCCGAATCATCTGTCCCCATCTGCACCTGTGTCTCACTGGTTCGTCCCTTAACAAACAAAAAGCATTACCCTGAAACTGGTCAGGTACAGGGACTGGACTAAGAATGAAAACTAAAAAGTCCTTCAGGAGGCATGGAGAAGCATTTCTCAAGACTACATTAAACATATAAGAAAGTCTGGCCAGTCATTGCAGGCAAAATATCAAGAAATAAAAGGTGGCTGAAACCTTTTTCCCAGTACTGATACTGTAGGTTGAACATTTCTCATGTGTCAGTGGAAATGATTAAAGCTCCTAAAGCAAAGTGACATTTCTCAAGTGGAATTACTCCTAACACAGGATTCTTTACACCTGAGGATAACTTGTATAACATGTAATTGTATATATTTATACAATCCATTTGTTATTTACTGGTGCAACAATTATACACTGTACATGATCTGTCCTATTTATCACAAATAGATACCGTCCAAACTTTCTGCTGTTGTCTCCAATATAGAGTTCTATACAGATGTGTGTGAAGGATTTATTACAGAATATTACAGCTTCTAGAACAAGCAGTCCTCTAAGGAACATGTCAGGCAGCGCTTAATTAACCATGGGCATGTGTTTTAGTAAAACTATACATTTGCGTGCACAGAATGAAATGATACCAAGGCAAGATAGATACTTCATATGGCTGATAGAAGCGTGCTAAATTATTGGAGGGTCATTGGATGTCATGTTTCACCCTATTAAAAATGCACATAATGAAAGACATAATGAATGATTTGTAGCTATTGAGGTGAAAGTTGAGTACGCTAGAAGGACATCACACTGTACAATGTTTCCAGAACATTTTCATTAACACATTTAATAGATGGGCTTAAGAGTGGGGTGTTTGAGGTATTGCTATACTATCTACGCATCACTACGGCTGTTTCTGTTGCGTCCTTGAACAAGACTCTTAACCTTCATCTACTTGGGTGTATCCTCTTGCTTTGGATAAATGCATCAGCAAAATAAAGTAAATATATCTGTATAATCCGAGGCCTTGACTGTGGGGATTTAAAGCAGTAGGTGTGTTATGTGACTCACATCATCATGGATCAAATGGCATTCAGATGACAGAATTCATCTATTCTGATTCATGCCTAGTCCTGATCCTGGTTGTCCATTAATACAATCTGAGTATAGACAACATCATTCCACAACGCCATCCGTGTAATTCTTCACTGGTCTATTAAAAAAAAGAATTAAGTTTGTGAAAATGCTTTCCAGAAGAAAAATGGGAACACACTGAAACAGGCATAGAAACTCTGGGAGCGTGTTCATATTAAGTATTTAATATAGGCACCTGAAGAGTCATTCACAAGTGCCCAGCAGTTAATATCCTCCTGCTTTTGTGATAACCATGAAGCAAAGGTAGATTTATACACATGCTTTGGACCTCCACATACATAAAGCAGTTATCAATAATCCTGAATGGTGAGATAGGGTGTACTAATGAGTTGCTTTATTTCAAGTGAGGAACTCATAAAAATGATCTGAGAGAGAAGCCCTCTCAGGTGGAGTGATGGAGAGGAAAGTATTGCATCTGGGAATTGTTACCTTCTACTGATGCCACTATGGTTGAGGATAACATTTCCATGAAGTAAAGTTTTTACCAAACTCATATCTATCTAGGATGGAAGAGATAAAAACATTCCACTTTTTAAAAGCTTTTTTTTTTTTGCATTCAATACTAAAAATGATACAGAAAATGATATAAATCCTGTTAATAGTATTGAGAATTCGGCATCTGCATTTATGAATATTATTAGATCAGATGGTAATAGCTTGTCACTTGGTTTTAAACGCAAGCAAAAATGCATAGACTTGTGCATTTCACATATTTATTCATTGAAATACACAATCACCAGGCCATGGACGTTTAGCATATTTCATATATTTCCAGTCCCCAAACATGAAGCAATTCATATTGGTTCTTTTACTTTAGTGTGTATGTTTGTGCACAGGTTATGAAAAGTAACCAAAATTTTAAGCATAACACATGCAAAACGGTATACTGTAGGTCTAGGAATATTAAACTCTTCCCTCTCCCTCTCAGCTTTACATACCTCTCTATGAAATATTGGTTTCTTAATGATCAGCACCTCTAAAATAAACATTTGTTAAACCCTCCCTAGAGACCTGAGTAATGTAATGTCTAACAAATCACAAGGGGTCTTGGTCCACTAATCCATTTAAGGCCTTTTTTTTTTTTTTTTTTCGTTCTGAAGATTTGTGCATGTGTATGACCTCTTTGTTTTAGACTATTAGTTTTCCTTGAGGTTCAAACCTAGAGACAGATATGTCCGTTTTTAAAAAAAAAAGCATTGGTTTTCAATTGGCAATATTTCAGCTGTTTCATTTTACTCTTAGGGATATTTCATTTTATTCTTACCTTAAATGTGCTAATGGTATTTTTAACTGTTTATCTATTGTAGATATAATATATATATATATGGCACGATGGTTTAGTCGTTAGAACGCTTTTGTCTAGTACCTATAGGATTGGAGGGTCAAATCTTGCCTCTGGTCTGTGTGAGTAAAGTTTTATATACTGTATATTTATGGATTGTTTCAGGGTGCTCTGGTTTCCTCTCCCAATCCAAAGACATGCTCTGTAGGTTGATTTTTACGTTTTAAAGCTTCTGTGGGTTTAGTGTGCGCAAAATGGGTAAGACTTAACTTTATTACATATTTCTTATTTTTTAAAATTACAAAATTACAATTGTTAGTTATTCTAAATTAGAAATTAAAAATCATGTTATGTCATACCGAATATAAAATTTTTTCATGGTGCCAATAATTTTGAAGTTGCAAATATTTCTTATTCTCTAATGTCACTATTTCTTTATTTCACCCTAATGTCTTTTGTAATTACGTTCATTGCATTGTACACTGAATATCATCACTACATTGTTATTACAATCATCTATTACTATATTCATCTGTTTTACTTTTTTTAAATCATATTTAACCTCCTAGATGTCAAATTCTGATCTCATGAAGCTCATGCCTGGATAAGATCACAGACGTATGTGTTCATAACATGCTCACAAAGCCATTTCATTTTCTTGCCAAGACCCAGATAACAAGTGCTATTCAGAAGAATTGCCACCAGCGTGTAATCTCAGTCTTCCTGAAACATTAGCTACATGTATGACAGGGTTTTACAATAACTAAAGACTTCACATGATCTGGGCTGTGAGGCGGTGTTCTGGTCTAATTACTACACTGTGGGATTACAAGTTCAACATGGCAGTAATCAGATGCTGCTCCAAATCCCTGAGATGAGGGGCTTTTCACAGGCTCAGCGTAGCGGATCTGTTGTGCACACGGTGCAGAACCCCCCCACCCCCACCCACCTCCCTCCCCCTCAAAGACGAGTCCAATCTGAGCAGTCTGCTGTGAGCAAAGGGATGAAGCCGGAGAGGAAGCGTCTGTTTTTAACATGGAAAGGCTGCTCGACTTCCATTACAGTCTGCTGAGGGATCTGAATGAGCTGATAGAGATCTGGAATGCAATTCGGCTCACTTCCATGTCCTTATAGAGTAGCATCATGATATGTGGGATAGAAATCACAGCTCACACTAAGCTGCTTTAACCAGAGGAATTTTTAAATGCACTGTAATAAATATAGCCTTCATTGGCATAATTTACATATTTTACAGGTGAATCCCATTGAATTTCCTGGAGGATTAATATATATTTTCAATACATATATATGAAATATATTTATACAAATAATAATCAGACATAACATTAAATCTCCATCTAATATTGTGTAGGTTGCTATTATTCTGCCAAAACAGCTGTGACCGGTCATGGCATGGACCCCATAACACCGCTAAAGGTACGCTGTGGTATCTGGCACAAAGATGTTAGTACCAGAACCTTTATGTCATGTAAATTGTAAGGTGGAGCCACTGTGAATAAGACTTGTTTGTCACATGGCCCACTACAAAGTAGGCTGCACTGCACTGTGTGTTCCAACACCTTTTCTTTTTGACAGCCAGCATTAACCTTTTCAGCAATTTTCGCTACAGTAGCTCTTATTTGGGATTGGAAATAGGGGTTAGCCTTCTCTCTCCCCTCTTGCATCCATGAGCTTTGGGATCTCCTGTCACTGCTTCACCAGTTACCTTTTTTGGACCATTTGGTAAGTGTTAACCACTTCTGTTAATCTGCTCTTGTTAAGGGGTTGCCACAGTGGACCACATAATCCTTGACACAAGTTTTACGCCGGATGCGCTTCCTGACCCATGGGACTGGAAGTACTGTATGGGGTGTGGCAGGATCCTCAGAGCCTTAAACCAGAAACCAAGAGCCTTAGCCACCTAACTCACCACTCCCATTTTGGTAGGTACTAACCACTATATATTGGGAAAACCTGATAAGAGGATGTTGATAAGAGGATAAGAGGATGTGATGCTGACCCAGTCATCTAGCATCACCAGTTCGGTCGCTGTCAAAGTTGCTCAAAACCTTACACTTGCCCATTTTTTCCTGCCTCCAACACATCAACTTCAAGAACTGACTTTTCACTTGCTGCACATCCTTTGATGATTGCACTAGGTGATCAGTGTTATTATTTCATCACCTCTCAGTGGTTTTAATGCTATTTCTGATGTCACTTATTTGATAATATTAAAGTGTCTGTTTTAGTCTGATTGATACATGTTAAATAATAAGAAGCCTATATTTACTATAATACGTACTTACTGTATAAACTACATGCTCAGAAATGTGCTGTTTGCACAGCTGGTAAAGGACTGATAAATGTTTCTGTTTCATTTGACCTTTTATGACCTCTACCATTATAATTGTAGAGAAAGGTCATATGGCTGGATAACAGAAGGTGAGAAAAGGAGTCTATAGTAACTTAAATAACAAGTCTTTACAAATGCTTTTCTAAACATAAAAGCTCAAAGATCATACTGGGTTTAAATCCTAACAGTGAACTAAGGCTACAGTAGGCACTGACTCATCAAATCTGGACAATTGAAAATTGGAAAAAGACTCTTTTTTTTTCCAGTCACACCCAGTGTACTTAGTTCTGGGGGGAAAGAAAATCTCCCTGCATCATTATCATGAATTTACATAGATGAAGGTAGCAGGAAAAGACAATTAAGATGTATTTTTTTTTTTTTCCTGCGGATTGGAAACAGGCCCTGGGGTTAGCAACAAAATTGCTCACTTCACCCCCCCTCCTCTTCCACTGAGAGGTGAGTGCCCCCCCTGGGGGAAGCTCTGAGGACTACACCATGCAGGAAACACTGATCCCTCCTGGTTAGCTCCACTCTCTGGTGGCTTCCTGTTTAATGTTCCTACCAGCTGTTGAGCAAAGAAAGCTGGCAGGCAGTTTTGTCTGTGCAAACACATCTTCTGATTCATGATTGCTGCACAGAAGCGGTTTACTTTTGTAGGTTTTGAAAGAAATGTGCATTTCTTTTTTCTTCTGTTAAGAGCTGGGGGGAAAAAAACAGCCTTAAATTTTTTTTTATTTATCATTATTTACTGAAGAAAGCTGTGGCAGCACTGAAGGTTGTGTAAGGGCGCCCTCTATTGGTCATTAGACATTGAACGCTGACAATGCATCTGTTGCTAGTTGTATATACTGTACAGTATACAGTGAGAAATATTCAACACCCTATATAGAGTATAGTCACACACTGTTATGATCAAATTGCGGTGCTGTAAAAGGAATTCAACATTTCATGACAATAATTATATTAGAATATTTTTAACTCTATACTGATTGTTGTGCTGCATTACTGCTCTCTGTCATCATGTTTTATTTCTTAATACCTGTTCCTTGAAAGCGTCAGTTAATCTTTACATCAGAGACCGAAATAAAGGGAAATCTGATCTCAGTGACTTTAACAGTGGAATGCCTATTGTTTGTTGATGGTTCAAGCTGTCTAGACAAAGTCGAGGATGTCTAGACTTAGAATTAGACATTGTCTCTGACCTAGTGAGCCAGTATTTATTAATAAAGGCTTCTGTATACTAAAGAATGTCTGGATAAGAAGTTTTTTTTTTGCACAACAGTCTCTAGCATTTACACATTATGGTGCAAAAAAAAAAAAAAAAACATCCCTTGAGCGTCAGTGTGGGTGGTAAAAGCTTTATATCAAAGGAGAAGGTCAGGCTGGTTTGAACTAACTGGAAGATTACAGTAACACATATAAGCACTCTTTACAGCTGTGGTGAACAGAAATGCACGTCAATATCCATATAAAGCTGAATTGAATGATGTTTTAAACTAAGCATGGCCAAACCAAATACCATTTGAAATTATTCTTATATTATTCATTGTCTTTTTATATAGATTTTATAAATATGTATTTTTATGAATATATATTCTTTGTGAATAATAATTACATCCTATAATAATTAGTCCTTGTGCATGTATTAAAAAAAATATATACAGACTAATATTACTGTACTCTTCTATTTCATGAGCATTTGATTAATCTGCACTGGTTTTAAGTTACGCTTTCACTCAAAAAGACTCGACAGCTTTAGTGATGCTCATTGAACAGGAGCACTGTGTAAATGGTTCTGCAAATGTTATATCCAGCATGCTCACGCATGGTCAGTTTTTCAAAGCAGGTGTGTCAATATTGAATAAAATGACAAGCTTCCTGGTTTGTGCATAAACAAACATTGGAATTTCCATGTGTTTTTTTTTTTTAAATATATTTATTTTTTAGATTCATGAATTTGTCTTTAAATTGTCCCATCATGCACCTATCTATCCTATAATCTGGATCAGGCTTAAGGCTTGAAAATGAAAACAACCATTTATATAACAGCATTTATCCCTTTTTTAGCTGCAAACACAGGAACCATTGTGCTGTAAACATGTTAAGCCATTAGAGGCACATTAGTGGCCTGTAGTGTACGTACAGCGTAGTGGATGGAAAAGAGGCACACGGTGCCTCCTCTTCATGTTGCTGACAGAGAGCTTTAAAAGCTGCACGTGTAAACACTGAAAATGGTTTGTATGCTTGTGTAAACCTTTAACAAATAGACTGGAGATGTGTGTGCTCTGTGCTTCAGCCCTGCTCTGTGCCCTCTGGCAACTCTGTAGAGAGGAGAGAAACATGCTGTGCATTAGTGTCATGTCTTCGTGTCATGTGTGTGTGTTTGTGTATTAGCATTAAGAAAAGCACCTTAAGCGTGTGTGTGTGTGTGTGTGTGTGTGTGTGTGTGTGTGTGTGTGTGTGTGTGTGTGTGTGTGTGTGTGTGTGTGTGCGGTATGAGTGATTTAGGTCAGATTTTGCATGTGCGCCTCTGCTTGCATATTCACATTTTTTGGGTTATTTTCCTGGCTATTTAATCTGACTTGAGATTGTGGTGTGTTTGTGTCTGTACATTAAGGAGAGAATCAGACTGAAGGAAGATACAGCTGTGTGCACAGAGTAGGCCAGACCTATGAAACGGTTCCTAAATGTGACTCTCTGACACACTTAATGAAGCCAGGGTGCGCTGTAATGCCATGGCTACAGGGACTTCCTGGAAGGAGAGAGAAGAAAAAAAAAAAAACAGTCCTAAATCCCATTATAGTGCTTTACACACTCATGCAGCAGCTGGTACTGCAGTTGGTTTAGTCGCAGTGGTTTAGAAATGTAGGGATTTAAAATTTTTGATGTTGTAAAACAGATCTTAAGAGCCTACTGAGCAGTGTTTGATTTGAATGTTAATAACATTTTGATGTTATTAATAACAACAACAACAACAACAACAACAATAACAATAATAATAATAATAACAATAATAATAACAATAATAATAACAATAATAATAATTTGGAGACATATCAATATTAACAATGCATAATGGATGTGCAAAAGAAGAAGAAAAAAATTTATCATTTGCACAATATTCAATTTAATGAATATTCAGTTTAAGCACTTCTCAGCTAATTATTCTGTTATAGTTATGTGTCTTATTGAACATTATTTAGCTACTACCATACGTTATTAAGTAGATGGCTTTACTTGTGAGAATTGAATGTCCAGTAAGTCTGGCTGAGCAGTTAAGTCTCTAAAGTATTATCTCCTACTGTGTCTCCTACTAGCTCATGGATTTATAGGACACACAATGTTCTCACAGGACATCTATACCTGTTTCATGCATTTCTAAAAACATCTGTAGGCTCTCAGTGTTTTATACGAGCTCATCTGCAAAACTACTCGTCTTTTGCAGCTCTATAAATAAACTCCAGTGCTGATCTACTTGCATGAGTGTCACATTAAAACAGTGAAGCGGAAGACCGGCTCATTGCAGACACCTCGACAGCTCCGTGACAGGAGGAACTCAGAGTTTGGATAAAGCTAGGATTTTTTTTTCCTGTCGAGTTCCAAGTGGCAATGGTTTAGAAATAATTTAAACTACTTTATATATTAATTGCTTTGATAGATTATACACTATGGATTAACAGCACTGCAGTTATAAGGGTGTTGATAGTAGTTTTGGTTGTGGTTAGGTGTTGTAGGCTTCATGCTTGTCCTTGAAAACTGTTATTCAAATCTGACAACACTGAGGGAAAGAAATTTCCAGGCAACAACACACAATGAATCATTAAACCAAGGCAATAAATGTAATAGGGAAAGTTCCAAAACATCGGCCGAGCCAGAATCAGCGTCTTGTGGCTTAATTAAAAATAAGAATAGACAATAAAGAGATTATGTACATATCAATGAACAAACAAACAAATAAATGAATCAAAATACTCTATTCATGCATTAATTAAACTCATTGCACATTATTATCTGCATTTTCACATTCATAGGCTAAATGTCAAAGTAAATTTAATCTCTGCTTTTTATAGTCTGACCCAGTGGTAGAACATGTTGACTCATAAACTGATCCATGAGCTTAATATTAAAGTAGTCACATTATTAAAAGTAATACATTCATTAAAAGTACTTACTAGGAAATTTTTATTCACTGTAGCTTCATAAAGCAGTTTGAACCATTCAGGAGGTCATTACCACATGCATATGATTTAATACACTTTTGTGAAATATCTGAATATGTAAACCATGATCAAGAAAAAAAACTGTTACTGTGTTTTAGAGGGATCGCATTATTAGCCTGCATCAAACAGCTAAGGAGTTTTCTGAGATTACGGCAGTTGTATTAAGGTTTGTCCAGGAACTCACAGGATTAGGACTAAACAGCTGTGTGTTGCTTGAATTTGTCAGGTCTAGTCTCCGCAACATTATATGTCAATAAAATGAAGTCAGATCAATTAAAATGAAGTCAGACCTAAATGTTATCACATCAATGCACCTTTTCTTCACTGGTGATACGGTCATACTCCAGGATAACATTCACTGGGCTCAGTTTGTGAAAGCATACGGGATCATCTTGATTGTCAGAAAAACAAAAAACACATTGTAAAGTGCATCAGCTCTCTTTACATGTAGAAACACAAGCATACTTAATGACACTATTAGTTATTAGAAAAATGACTTTGTTTATCTGTTTATTATCACATAACTGCTTTCCAGAGTACTTTAGAACAATGCTTATTTGCCATTTCTGATGAATGAAAAGTCTGATTATTGTGAGAGACCCTTTCAGTAAGCACATTCCAGCGGTATGTATTTATTTGCTTATCTACATTTTTATTTATGATATCATAAAAACACATATCAGAGACATCAATAGCTGATCTTTTTATACTAAAAATCTTTGTATACAAATATGCAAAAATGTGTAGCCTCCAACTACTATGCAAAATGATGTGCTATTTATATTAAAAACTTTATTCAGAAATATTAGAGTTACACTGGTTGGTGCTCCGCCTGCATGCAGATCCTGACTCCTGCGTCCTCTCATTACCTGCGAATGGAGTGTTGGTCAATTCGCTGCTGTTCCTCACGCCACTCCACTGTTTCAGCGGCCGTTACTTCTGCCTGTCGTATGGACTAATTACTGTTACAGCAGGTGAGAAATGCCCGTGACAAACTACGGTGACAGGCCAAGCAGAATTTCTGTTTTATATATATTTATTGATTTATTTATTTTTAGTTAGATACATTACCTAATTTAGGACTAAACAGGGAAATCCATCATCCTTTACTTGGCCCTGAAGGTTGTTTGCTTTCATACTGGATTATAATGTGAGTGTGAACACTAGGGGCCAATGTCGCTTCAACCAAACCAGAATTTACAGAAAAGAAAACGTGAAAAGAGCAATCTGTGTACAACAAACAAACCAAAGAAGAGAATTCTGACTTTCTGAAATTCATGTCTAGAGTTAATATAACAGTAATACTGAGGTACCTGCCTTTTTTTTATTTTTATTTTTATTTTTTTTACAGAAACTGTTTTTGGAATTAGCTTAATAAAACACGACTTATTTATTAGGGCTGTGAACATGTGGTAGACTGTCGATTTTGAAAACTACTAAAAGTATCGTATATGAAATGTCGAACTTCTTGATTGTTATAAAATGTGATTAGTTTTTCCTGCTAGTCTTTTTCGGTCCAGCAGGTGGCGGTATTGCACCAACGGTCCATAAAGTTTAAGGCAGTAGAGGAAGCAACACTCTCGCGAAACACAGGAGATTAATAAATCATTATTATTTATTATTTTTATTTTATTATTTATTTGCATTTTTCCTAAGCTTAGATCATAAATTTAATGTGAGAAGTAATACACATAAACCTCTAACAACATTAAGAGCTTTAAGTTACTGGATTCAGAAACTTTCAGAAGTGTTAATACTAATTACTTATACATGTGACAGTAGTTATGTGTTATTGTTACAGTTATTATACATTTCTAACATTAAAAAAGTAAGAAAGAAAACAGGAAATTCAAAGCTGTATCCATGCGTTTGCAGAGACAGAATATCCTGCCTGGTACAGTAGAAAAGCGTTTCTTGTAATGACATATACAACCACAAGATGGCACTGCTGGCAAACCGGGGGGGGGGAAATCCTGTTCAACTCTGACTGTTAATAATACTACAGGTTTCTCACTTACTGTACTTACTCATCGTTTATAGTGTGTTCCTGT